>SMGT01008023.1:156468-189016 GCA_004794575.1 Lanistes nyassanus | reverse complement strand
GAAACGGGTACGTTTATTTGGATAACGTTAGTGGTTGGGTTGTCTTTTATTGCCATTTTAGCTAGCCGATCTGCTTCCTCGTTTCCTTTTATTCCTACATGTGATGGCACCCAGATAAAGTTGATTTGGATTCCTATATTATGGAGTCTATTTAACAAGATTAGAATTTCATACATTATATCCATTCTTTGGGAAGACTGGTTTTGAAGAGCCTGAAGTGCTGACAGGGAGTCAGAGACAACTAGGAAGGATTTTTCTGATGTAGCTTTTCTAGTTTGTAGTGCTATCAACCTTAGGGCAGTGCGTATTGCTATGATAATATGAAGTCCTCCATGAACAATGCTTTTAAGCGCATTCTACAGGGAAAGATAACTACATGTAAAGAATTGTTTCTAATTCAATCTTCAGAAATTGAAAAAATAAATTATTGAAGCCTCACTAATACATGTCCGAATACAGCAGATTTTGTTTCTAGAAAAACCCAACTCTTTTCTGCAAGTCCATGACCTGTGCATCGGACAGTAATATTGACCAGCAAGGACTCCACCACTCAGGCCAGGTAAAGCCACAGCCAGTGAGTATGCCAGAAAAGAGAGCAGCAAGTGGGACCTCACATAGCCACCACCAGTGCAGAACACCCAAATGCAATCCCTTCCTTCCCTCCCCAAAACCCTCTCCCCTCCCCCACAGTGCAAAATCACTGCTAGGTGAAAGCACTTTCGATCCAAAACAACAACAGTGCATCTGACAGCAGGGGCCCAAAAAATTAGTGCCAAAATTGAGCTGATAGTGATCAATGACCACAAAAGGGTACTAGCCAAACACTAATTTTGCTGTCAAAAAAGGACCATGGTTCAGTCAGTCTGTTTTCTAATCCAGTAATGGCAACATGTTACACTAAAGGCTAACCTCCCAAGTGACAAAAACAACTGTGACCTCACTACCATGTCCAACAGGGACACCTGCCAAGAATGATTCCGCTCTGCACCAGGTGAAGCTGCTGATTTTTCTAGTTTTGGATTCCCTACACCTTCCCTCCCTGCACATTTGAAGTCTTTTTACCTTTCCTCTATTTTATCCATGTGATCCATGTTTGAGATCACTATTAATCCCCTTAACAATCCAACCATTGCTATTTGCTGCAACCTGTTCACAACTCATAAGCACTCTATCTGTGAATTCTACAAATAAAATGCATCATGGAGAAAAATGCTAGAAATACCAGAAAACCTGCCTTCAACTTTAAAACATTAATGCCGATTAAGTAAATATATATATATATATGCACACATGAAATATCAATGCA
The DNA here is from genome assembly GCA_004794575.1 of Lanistes nyassanus. Classification (NCBI taxonomy): domain Eukaryota; kingdom Metazoa; phylum Mollusca; class Gastropoda; order Architaenioglossa; family Ampullariidae; genus Lanistes; species Lanistes nyassanus. The sequence continues at coordinate 187,710 of SMGT01008023.1, read as the reverse complement.
GAGGAATGCATAAAACCAGACGCGAATCTGGATGTGTACTGATACATTTGATATGCATGCCACCGACATAATCTGGGATATTCTGAGACATTTTTGTTACCTCCACCTCAGTTGTTCCCCCAGAGCCTCTCCTCACTAAAAATCAAGAAAAGGAAGGTGGCATGGTCTGACCACAACATGTCATAATACACTTGCTAAGACCATTGCAAGGCCCACTGGAAGGCAGAAAGAGGAGCGGGAGGCAAAGTAAAAAGCTGCCTAAACAACATCAAGGAATGGACAGCACTTGGCTTCCCAGCTCTGCTACAAACAGTGGACAACATATCAGGATGGCAGAGATTGTCAGAACCTGCATTCCACATCCCCCCAACCCCCCAGGACATTCTAGGTCAAGGAACCGATTTCTACTTCTGAGGCCCCGGGGAAGAGCATGTTTTGGGTGTAATTAGTTAACATTTTGAACAAAAATCCTCACAAATAAAGTGATATTTCGTTAAAATTTGCCACGAAGAAAACATTTTACTGTCTTTGAGTCCCCACTATCTTCTTGTCTCTTCTCTTATTCTATTCTCTTAACTTTACGAGAACTCAATCATGGCAGCACGTTTTAAAGAAATATCACTTCAGCTATCACTATTACAAATGTATTACCATTACTGTTGTCATTATATATAAAATACAGTGCACAATATACTATTGTGGAAGAATACTCAATACGCACACTTCCCTGGGGCTTCAAGATAGTAAAAGTTGTTCTCTCCAAGAGGCCCCCTATACAAACAAGAATATCCCAGAACTCTGTGTATCACTATCAGTTGGTGCATGTGCATATGCATACCTGTACACATGGATACACACGTGACAGTAGATGGAACTAGATGATCCATTGAGGTATGGTTCCATGTTCCCGTCTAGAGATGAGGGGATGAAATGTCCGTGTCCTCTTTCCTTTATATTTAAGATTTTTCACCACTGTTTTTTTTTAATATTGAATTGCTACTATTGTAATAACTGAGCAAGTGGATGGCCATTTGAGAAGTGTCAGTTCCTGCATATTTACTGTTCCCTTCAGCAATATGCCCAAGCAGTACATGTACTGTACATGGATAGAAATACACAGCAAAAATTGCAGAACAGATTAACTGTAAGGAAAATAAATTTGCCAAAAGCATGTCCCCATTTTGCTGTCGGGTCTCAAACACCCTCACTGAAGTAAAAACAGCAAAGATTCTTATGTTTTACAGATCCTGAAATTTCATAAACAAGGCATCCAGCTTCAGCAGTGCAGCACTAGTCAGTAATCATAGAGATGCATATGAATGAAAGCAAACATCACAAGACCAAAAGTGCCATACTGAAAATTTCTCCAGCAACAGCCTGGATGTTACAGTTTTGTTGTTTGTGTGCATGCCGCCTCAAGACACATCAAAGCCCACCCAGCTTGGTCACGAAACCGAGCATGAAAAAATGGTCAAGGGACAAAGCAAGCTTAATAAAATTATAGAATAAACCGCTGCTGTCGTTTCTGGTACTGAAAACTCCACATCACCAAGCGAAAAAATAAACCCAATCACTTGGCTATCCTCAATTCTAGTTATCTACTATTCTGTGGATAACTAACACAAACTTTATGTCACTGACAGACTCCTTGAGCCTCTGCTGTGGAATGAGGGCATCCATCTGTGAATACTTTCTACTTAAATGTTGCTGTTTAGCATGGAAACTCAGGAATATAGGGCTATCTCTCATGGATATCTAAAAAACAGAAAGAAAACAGTGGGCAGTTAACTCTAAAGTGACATCTTTCATCATCTCTGCAAACATTTCTAGCACGCAAGACAAGGATATTTCAAGCCAAGAAGACAGATCAACAAATGTCAGTTGTTTAAAGTGTACAATGATGCACGCATGCTTGAATCAAGCATGCTTGCATGCACCCAAAAAGATATCAGACCATCTCCTCCACCCTGGCTCCCCTCACAATGACTGCCTTGTTTTCTCCTCGCTTTCTCTCACACGTGCACTTGCACAGTCACATGCATGCATTTCTCCCAGAAAGCAGACAAGAAAAAAAATCAAGGCCATGTAAAAGAACACAATACTTAACAAAACTAAAGTGAGAAGTGTAAATAAGAAGCGTAACGAAACACTTCACACCAGCAAAGGCACTCTCTGCAAACTGACCATCACTGGATGATGTGTGGGGCCGGCCCTGTGGCTGGTATTTCAGCTGCACTTTGCGGTGAATTCCTGTAAACTCGTACCTGCAGAGGGCAGCACAGTAGTTTGACTCAGAGACAGACACAAAATGCAATATATCAAGCACCAGACACTAAAATGACTTTCCTTTAGATCATATCGCTGCATGACGTTTGGAGAAAGCACATTTGCTGAGAACAAGAGGAAAAAGTTATCAAAGGAGTCTTCTACATTCTGGTCCATGGATAAGTCATGTAAGTTTATTTATCAGCATCACAAAACCTGTGGTTGTTTCTGCAGAAGCCGAAAATACCAGACAATTGTGTTTATTAATGAATCTCTGTAGTATATTCTTAAAAGTAAAAACAATAATTTCTGCAACCCTACATATTTCTCCATTCTGCCCCAAGCCTTTTCATCATTAAAACTGATTTCCAATAAGATGCTGTATTTTAAAGCTTTTAAATGATCTCAAAAGCCAGTGTAAAAGCAAGCACAGGTCTTGCAACTGATGTCACGAAATTTCAAAATTTCATGATACAACTTCTCACTTCTCAGAAGCTGTCAGTTCACACACAATCCCTCAAGAAGTTCTGATTTTCAACAAGCTGAATAATGAAGTAAACTGATGTCTTTTACTAGCAACTTTTTCTAGTAATATCCATATAGTAAATACAGACTTTAATTTATGCATATCTCACGAAATGGTTGCCTGCCTTTACTCAGCCATTATGATTTTCAGTGATTTTGAAAAAGTAATGTGTGCATGTGAACCTTCGCTTCTTTCTAGCATAAATGTAAATTACTACACTCAAGCAATAATTCTGCAGGCAATGTTCTCTGAAACAGAAAATTTCTCAGTCTCATTAACACTGGTTAGTCCTCTGCACAAAAATGCAAATATGTCATCAAAAATCAACCAGAAAAGTGCCACCTTGTGCCTGAAGAAGAAATACCAAGTGTCAAATATGTTCAGCCTCTCAGATAGCATTTTTTCATGCCTTACTAGTTAGGTAATATAAACATTTGGAGCACACTGGCCAGTAAAAACAGGGCTGGGGAAACAGGTTTCAGTCAGAGATTTAGCCAGCATACTGCATGCAGATTTTCTTTCACTAGAATAGGTGTGTCCCAACTGCTTCCATAGCACCCTCAATACCTTAACCTAAACATTAAAAAACCTATCCCTAAACCTGCTCCAAACCCAAGCCTATACTATAAGCACAAACATTTGAATACATTAAGTAAACTGATGAAAAAAAAGTATGCTATAATTAGGCTGAATATGAAATAGTGAAACTGCTCCTCTACACTGGACACTTAGCCCCCAGATTAAGTACCATTCCCTCTTCCTCTTGTTGATTTTGAAGGGGAAGCAGGTGAGGTTCCATGGCTGCAGCATTCTGAACTGGTGGTAGTACATGTATGGTGCTGGTTCCCTGCTTGTTGGCTCAGGTCTTTCTTCCGACAGTCTGACACTGTTTGTGGCTTGCCTCATCCACACTGGGGAACTGTCTGTTGGCTGATCCTACTGCTGCCTAGTCGTATGCTCTATTTATGTATACCTTCAAGTTTCACATCAGGAGTTATTTTCTTTAAGTTTACTACCTTACTTATCCCCTTTATTCCTTGTGCCACATAAGGCTTGAACAAAACTTTTCCACTGCTTCCAGTTCTTTTCCGTCTTCTATACGACTAAGACTAGGGATCTTCTGCACGTTTTTCTTGGTCTTCCTCACTTCCTTTCTCCTTCAGGAGCCGACATCACTGCTATTTTTGTTGGGTGTTCAGTGGGCATTTGGCACGTTCTAGTCATCACCATCGTGTTTCTTCTGTATTATATCAATGTTTTCCATTTTGATGATTTTGTATAATCTTGTGTTTGTTATGGCAGTACATGGCTGTGTAATGTCAGCGTTTCTTTTCCCCTTAGCCTCAACTGCGTGATAAGGATGACAAGCACACAGCAACACATGGGCATCAGGTGAGCTTCCTTCACCTCATTAGATGATCCAGACTTCAGAGATAACCTTGTTCTGACATCCCATATCTCTCAGCAAACGCAGAGAAAAGCAGATCCCATACAGCAGTCGGCAATGTCCATCAGCCTCAACATCAATGCCTCTTAAACTAAGATTATTTTACTGCCTTACCTTACATATAAATCTCAATATTTTTGTCTCTCTAGAAATTGTTCCTGTGCTCCTTATAGAGCTATTTACAATGCAGCTGATTAGTTGGGGGCACAAGTATTCTAGTTTTTTTTTTTAAAGGACCATGCTGGACTGGTACTTAATGTAAAATGTGGACTGCTTATATGGCACAATGGGCAAGATAAACAGAACAGTTACAACAGAGGATGAATGATCACTGGGTGGGAAAAGGAATCTGAAGTATTAATGATTATTTGTAGACAAAGTGAGTGTAGTAGGGAGGAAAGGGAACAACTTACCAAACCATTTGCAGATCAAAGGCAGAAAGTGAGATTTACATATACTTGGTAAATCAAAAAAGCCAGATGACCCTTCTGCACATGCTATAGTGCTGGATCTTGCTTGGTGCTATCTTATCTTGAAATATATCACTGTGGCCTAGAAAGAATCCTGCCGCACAGTTGTCAGGATGGTTAATAACCTTTGAAATCTACTAGCCCACAGAAATTTCCACTAGTCCAGGTTTTATTTTAATGGTAATACTGTCTTCTTTGGAAACACAAACTACTAGACAAACACTAAGGCCTGCAGCAGCATCAGGGTGAGGGACGGATGAATCAATCGCCTAACAGGCCGGACATTTTTCTAGCGATGGCCTGGGAAGATTTCTACAAGACATGGTTTACCAGGCCACTGTATTTCCCTATCCCTGCTGTTGTGTTGACAGCACTGCCCCAGCTCTAGTCTATGCCTCTAGACATCCCAACACAAGGTTACAGAGCACTGTCCATCCCCAATAACACCCTCTCAGTCTAAGCACCAAGGTCGATGGGGAATGTGTTACACAAATTGCACCATACAAAGTGGTACTTTCATACTGATGTTTGTTGTTTCAATACCAACTGCTATCTTCAGCCAAACACCTGGAACTACTACTGCCTTTCTCCAAACAGCATCAGCAAGTGAGGTACACTACAGTTAGCAATACCGCAGCTTTCAAACAGCCACCACCAGCAAGTCACACTCATGACCTCACTGTACCACATGCCAGTCATAACTTCCCACTGCCACTACAGCCTGCATGGTTCAATCATTAAATATCAAACCCGACTGCCAGAGATAATATGGCAGATTCATAACCTCACTGTGTCACCAACGCCTATATACCACAGGCCGATAAGCTAGCATCACAACCTTAGAGCAGTACCACCAAAACTGCTTAAAACTCTGAAGATTAAAATACCACTTCCATGCCACGTCATCAGTTTTTAAATCTGATTTATTGTCCCTGCAGTAATTTGCATGATGCAGTCACATTCCAGAATTTTAAATAACTAACATTATGCAACAGGGCACGGGGCAGTCATCACCTCATGACACAGGCAAAATATAGAACTCGTAACCTTTTAACACGATGCTCTCCATGTCTGTGAACATCAATGTGGAGTAATGAAAATTCTCCCACAGAAGTGTAGCAAAAGCTATGGAGAACAGCAGTAATGTGTAAGTCCCACCAGCACCTAAATGATGATCTCAGTAATTAACTTAATGATCTTTTCAGGGACAAACTAAGGCAACAGCAATGTTAGTCTCATCAAGCTTTTTTTTTAAATGGCAACAGCACATTGTCCATGAAAATGTTACACAGCCATTCACAGACAGAGCAGTGGGTGCACTTCCCTTGTCCCAGAACATCACATATCATGCTGTGGAAGCCTTGTCAATTTTCATATTAGTCACTGATTTTTGCACTTCACTACCTGTAAGAATTATGATAGCGCTCTCTGTTGCCAAAAAAAAAAGGGTAACCAAAACAACATCGAGACTGTCTCATTTCTGGATTGGGGTTGTTATTTTTGAAAAGGCATAATTTTGTTTCTGGAATATACCTGTTCTACATTCTAATAACTGTGTACACAAGACGGGTGCATGCACTGTGGAAGGTAGGGGTGACCCAGCCACAGTTTGTCCCATAAAAGATCAGCCCTGGAACTCACACTTCATGATTCTGCAGCACAGCAATATTTGCTTTTTAATTTGTGTGTTTGTGTCTGTTTTAGCAATGCAAAGCCATCTCTGTGTATTTACTTTAGAGACAGAAAAAATTCCTTCACCTACTTGATCACTGCCTTGACTAACAAAAGACAATTCATTATGCATGTGATCAAAATCTGGCACCCACATTCTGCATGTCCAATTTACCAAAAGTTCATGTATTAAAAGAGACTTCAAGGTTACTGGTAAATATCTATTTGGGATGTGCATTGATAAGCAACAAAAATCATTAACTGCATAGCAGACAAGTAAATGAGTGCAACATGCAGTGTCTACATGCAAACAGCCTTTCATGCATGCATATATATCCACACATTCTTTCCATTCAAAGTTTATGTTAGACAAAACCATGGCCTGTAATAGTACTGACGTACACAGGACAGTTAACAACCAAAGTGGATCCAACCTAACTTTTATGCACAAAACTAAAGTTTTTTAATGTATTAGTGATTTTGCTCAATTTACACATATATTTACAAATTAAAAGCAAACAGAATCCCCCCCACCTTCCCAACACACATGCACAAAAAAAAAGATGAAAAGAAAAAAGCAAGCAACAACGAAATGACTGAATACAAGATGCTATAAGCACAGCATTATGATAGAGCTCAAGGGTAACAAACAAAACAAAACAAATTTAATAATGAATAAAGGGACTGGGAAAATTTTTCATCAAGAACTGTACAAGCTTCAAACAAATGTTATGCTCACCCTCATTTGCTTTAATTCCATCAGAAAAAAATGCACATAAAAAAAGCAGAAACCCAAACAACCTGTGATCCCATGTAGCACTCTGACCAACAGTTTAAAGAAGCCCGTAACTTGCTGAGAAGTCTTAGAATAGAGAAGGGGAGGTGATAGGGCAGGAGACAAGAAGCCCTGCTAGACACACACCAAGCAACATCTAGGTCTCCCCTGGCTTAGTCAGGTACCAAGTCCTATGAGCACAGCCTGCAAATGGACAGCAGCTGCAGAACAAGAGTAGAAAGACTGCAAGAGAAAATAAGTCATCCAACTTTTATAGTGTCCCAGAGGGTTTTCACAAACACAAACAGAAGCAACGGCTTGCTACACACCGTCTTCACTGGACGAACGCTTGGGTCTCCCTTGTGGCTGGTACTTCAGCTGCACCTTGCGGTTTATTCCAGAGAAATGGCCGTACCTGCAAACCACGCTTTCAAAATGTGACTTCTCTTCGGCAGCAAGAAACACCTCCACACTCTGTCTTGTTCTGAGACTGTTGGCCTTCGTGTTTTACCTGACCTGAAAACATTTATACTAGGTGGACCAAACACAGTTTGGCCTTCACCTCAAAACAAACCAACACCCCAAACCAGTATCAAACAGTATAGACAAAGTGATAGGGGAAAAAAGTGCAGGCATCAGCACTGTGTTATACATACAGTGATGACATAAGTCACCTAGTCTTATTTCTATTGCACTGGTCTGCACAAAACTTAGGACTTGTGTGTGTGTGTGGCTTGTATGTAAGAAATGAGTAATGTTCATAACTAAAATGTTTTGTTTAAATGGTACACATAAAGTGCTAGAAAGCAATGAAAAACTTTCCCAACTTCTCATAAACAAAACTGACTTTAAAAGAAATTCCATGAATTGTCCAGAATGTACCCATCTCAGTGGCTGAACTCACATCTCTAGGACCAGTTTCATCTGCTGCAGCTTGGCTTTCTTATCCTGAAGGTCAGGGTCAGTACTGATGGTGCCATCAGCAAGCAGTTGACGCACAATGTCTAGAACTTCCTGTAGCTGCTTGGGTCTCTTCAGTTTCAAGTTACCGCTCTTGAAGCCTCCATACTTCTCAAACAGTTCAAAGAACCTGAGAGATGAACATGACATATCTGAGGGCCTAACAAAAGGTGTACATGCTGATCACAATGCTTTAAAGACCAAACCAAATAAATCCTGAAGACTTCAATTAAAAAACCTGTACATCTTATGCTGTTAATTACTTTCCTAAAGCACAAGTTGGATATGGTTCTTTGAAACAAAGGAAACCTTTTCATCTTTCTGTGATTCTGTCCATGTACAAATCCATTAGATAAAACCCATAAAAGTCCAACTTTCTACAGCCATGTTTATATGTCTTCCATCCATTATTTTTAATTTTATGGTGACTGCACAAAGTCTATGAAGGCATCCTGACATCAATAATACAACCAATTATTATTACCTATAAAAAAAACTCCACAGGAGGAGAAAGCGTGTCTGATAACGAAATTTTAGAACTTACATTTTATTTTTAACTTCCATCTTCATCTTTTGTTTTGGTGTTCGGTCTCCATGACGAATAAGAGCAACTACACACCTCAGTTCCATCCTGCAAGTCCAACCAAAAGCTTTACAAAGCACATTGGTTAATCACTACAATGGTTATGCTCTTGTCAATATGCTAAGTACAACTCTTTTGTTTATTCCTCTAGTGCTAGGAACGGTTTACTTTTGTCTCCAAAGTTTGCTCTTGTGCTTGGAACAGCTCTTTAGACTAATCATCAAAGCTGCCATCCAAAAGTGTTTGAAATAACCAACACCATCACCCAGTCACCACAAGGCCAAGTCACCCTGGCCATCATAAGCTCAGAGATCACTCACATGGGTCCACTTGTAGTTGGCACCACTGGGATGTCTTCTGGGGCAGGTCCCACTGGGTAAGGGATATGCAGTGTTGGACAAACTTCCCTCAAAATAAGTGTACTGTTAAAAAAAAGTCCTCCACATAAACTTTTCATTTTTTTAGTTAAAAAAAAAACTTAGATTTCTCAGATACCAAAAGAAGTGCACAACAGGCTTACTTTGCAAGATTCAAGTAGGAGCATAATGTTTAAAGCAAACAAGAAAGGAAAAGTTAGGGATGGCAAAACAGTTATAAATACTAAATTAATATCCACCATGACAACCCTATCCTTGCAGAGAAAGATTAAATACAAGACATCCAATTAATGTGGGCAATGTATACAAAAGATATTAGTATACAGGCTTGAGAATTCTACTTTCAGTTTGTGAATTACTGTTGTTGATTTGTTCACTGTTTTGTCCGCTCATTCAATCACCCCTTCAAAACACATGCCCATGCATGCATGCACCTAGACAAACACACACACATGCACACTCCCACACGTGCGCAAATGCATGTACACCCACACATTATTACCCAAGTATTCTGGCACAGTCGTCGTAGTATTTGTTTGATGTCTTGACAAAGCTGAATCCATTCACATCACATACAAAGCATCTGCCATTGGCTCTTAGCAAGTCGAAGCCGCACACGTTTTGCTGTAATACAGTAAATCACTGTCAACACAACAGGAAAGTGTATCCTAAAAATTTAATGGCATATCTGAGGAAACAGAAGATGTTTAACAGAATCAAAAAGTGATGAGTGATTTTATTGGTGCGAAGCAGTAATAACTGTGTGTGTGTGTCTGTGTGTGTTGCGGGTGGGGGGAGGTGGGTGTTTGTGTGTGCATGAGCATTCTGTCCACAGCAGACATACAGTGCATATAAGTGTACGAGAAGCTGGAGAGAGAAGAGACAAAAAAATGAAGGGGGTAAGAAAACAGAAAAACAAGTGCATGAAAACGACACTATGCTTCACTGGTAATGATACCCGAGCTGAAGAACAAAATCTCCAAGCACAGAAGAAATAATGCAGCAAAACTGTGCCCTGACTGCAATCCCATCCATACAGGTGAGAATGCAGACTAACAGAAAAAGCATCTAATGTACTTTTAAACTTTTGTATACATGTACTGTAGTGAACAAATTTTGGTCACTGGGCTACAAGTGGCTGGAGGAAAGATTAAGATGCAAACCGATCAGCTTAGAAAAAGATTTTCTTATATGCCCTTTATATAGTGCTGTCCACATGGCACAAGTCCTTACTACACATGAAATCAGTTAACATGGCTCCACTCTGAACTTAGACTGGTACGATCTAATTTGCTCCCATTCGGTAAAGACAAGAATCAGCTCACAGCAACACAAGCGCTTTGTTGTTGGTCTCAAAATTGTGCGAAATGGATTGCACAGTATGCATGTATCTAGCAGCAGATCTCACCTTGAATGCCTTGCAGACCTTCCTGGCTATGAGCTTTTCTTGAGCAGACAGAAGCACAGGATACCTGATTTCCTTCCCATCCTCATCGCGCTCCACTTTGCCATCAAGAGCAGGAGACTTGCGAGCCTCTGCATGCTGATAGTCCATACCAACAGTGTAAACCTGCTCGTCCAGAACAGTGACAAAAATAAATTTTCCTCCAAGTGGCAGTCACATGTTTTGGGGGTTTTTTTTTGTTGCAAAAATAAGGTCTTTCTTTCTGTCCAGTGCAAGCACTCATTTAATCTCAATGTGTAGACAAAACTAAAAAATATACTACCACAACAGAGTCATAGTTCAGCTCTCTAATGTTCTGTGAATCTAGCAAACCTACAACTAGAACTGTATGTTTGACAAAATTCCTTCAGCCAACAAGAGTAGACCTGATAGTGACAGTCCATTCCCTACTACCATTCTAATAAAAAATCAGTCTTACAATATTGTAGAAAGGAATAATCCAAAGTATCACTAAAGGGATCCTAAAAGCAGGTATCCTTTGTAGAAATGTAAACGCACATAATTAAAAAGTTAAAACAGTAATCACTTTCTTGCTACCGAGTTGAAACCGTTTTCAAATAAGAATGGTTTGTGATGTAACCTAATAAACAAATGAATAAATAAGAAAGACTCATTTTCCCTTTTGTGAAGTTTTTATTAGAAAATGGTGAATCTAAATATAGAGTAACTGACCTTCACATCAGTGCCATCTGTGGGCATGAAGTCTTCATAAACAAATGCTCCATTGCGTCGAACACGACTTGTGCGTGAATAGACACTACTTCTGTCTTTGACCTGACAATTAAAAAAAAATGCTGATGTTGCAAATCAAATATGTTTGTAAACAGCATGTGCACATGCAGTCATAAATCAGCAGCTTTTCCTTTCAAAGCAATATCATGATGTAATCTGTGCCACCTCATTTATCTAGTTCCAGTTTGAAACAAGTAAAATCTAAGCTAACCCCTTATATTTTAAAATATGATGTTTTATCAAGCTGGATTTTGCAAAGATTTACACCTTTGATCAGATCAGAAATTTTGCTGTTCGTAAAGACATAAACTGCTGCAACAGTCGAAATCGTTTTCCACATTTATCAAACTGTGACAGCAGTGAGATCTCAAATGGTCTGGTTCCAGTGTTTCACTGCACATGGTTTTGAACCAGTTGTGCACTAGCCTGCATAAAAAGGGCCTCTAGAGAAAAAAAAAGGTGGGGGGGGTGCGAATATTGCAGATATTCAGCCACAGGCCTAATGGTTAGGAAGTCAACTACAGTAGTAAATGATAAAAGTTTCTAAAGAGCTTAAAGCTGATTATGGAAACTTTTCTTAAAGTATTGCAAGGCAAAATATTGAAGTACTACTGAAATATGAGCATTCTCTTTTTCCAGCTGCCAATCATGTCTGCACATCTAAACAGCTCAGCAATATAAGAAAGCAAGAACTTGGAGCAAGAAATGTGGGTCACACGATGCCCTTCCATGGCATTTAAGTTTGTACTGAGTTGTTGTAGAAATCCAAGAAGTGTAAACAATACAGATCATGTGTCCACTGTTATATGCACGTCAGGTATTATATTGTGCATACTATTAAAATCATTATGCTCCAGCCAACAGAATTTTATCACAATATGCTGTAGACAATTTCTGTTAACAACAAACCACACGCTGTGAAGATTACAGTCATGCTTCAAAATGCTAATAACATTCACATAAACGGAAAATAGTAGTTAGTTCTAATGGAAAGCCAGTTGACTCATCCACTGCACTGCATCAACTTCTTGACTGCACCACCACAAGCTGACCCCTTCTCCACATTGTAGACCAGAAAAAATTGGTCTCTAAACCTGAATACAGTGTATAATTCAAGAAGGCCATGCCAAATCTGAACAAAAGCCATTAAAAAAAACTCCAATAGATATCTAGTCAGTACCCTTCGTTTAAAAGCAAAAACCATGAACTAACCAAGTTACTGAAATAATCGAGATAAACTTTGACTGCTATGTAAATTAATTCTACCATAGCAATGGATAAGGCCTACAAAATGTTTAAAATGACAAAAAAGAAACCTGCAGTGTGCATCTAATGATATACATGGGCATTTGGACTTAAACTTGATCCTCAGATATGGAATAGACAATGTCTAATTTGACTACAAACTTTTGTTGCTTAGCAGCCAAAGTCAACTCAGCACAGTGGATAAGTTAGCTTAATATTAATGTGGTGAATGAGTCAACTTGGACAAGTCAGCCAGTTACTGTTCTATGCTCAGACTGGGAATAAAACGTAAGAATTTACAGGAGGGGGTTGAACTCCCTAATCTAGAGCTCAGTGGAAAAGACCATTAATCAAAATAATAGAAGAAAAAGCCTGGAAAAGCAATCATGCAGGTAATATTCTTAGAGTTACAGACATAGTTTTCCCACTTGATTATTATTTGCACTATTTTTAAGAAAAGCAGTGTTAAACGGTAGCACTTTCTCTCTCTTTCTCTCTGAAACCAGTTGAAATTTCTTTCATAATCAAAATGGATGAAGCTTAAAAAACCGTGTCTATCCTAGCTAAAGTATTTTCTGAATTATGCCTATCACGTTTTCCAATGTTTGTTACTACAAATAGGTGTCTACAGTAAATCACATGTACCTAGTAAGGCAAACACTATTTCAGCACAAATGTTACAACACTTCTACACAGACAACATTTGGTCAAATTACTGCAATGCAGAAGTTATGTTTCGCTTGCTCTGAGATTCTTAATCTGGTCAGATCATTGCATTCTGCTCTATTCATATTATAAAGATCTCTTCTTGATCATGACCTCACCAGTGTCTCATGTCTCAGGCCAATAGCTTATGTCACATTTTATGCATACGAAGACTTTATCTTGCCTAACCGGTAAATTACTGAAAATTATCCAATCTTTTCAAAAATTTTACTGGTGAATAAAAATACTTATTTTGTAAACTGTAAAAGATAAAAGGATGTGTAGGGATGCACAGTCATTAATGTTGCATTTTTTTAAACCTAGAAGGAATAGACCCAAAATTCATACTTGTCAGTACTGTAACTGATACAGATGTTAACAGGGGATCTGATGCTGTAAGGAAATGTCTCTTGTGTGTGTATGGATGCCTGCATACATGTATGGATGTACGTACACACGCATCTGCATGCAATATGGAGTGAGAAAACATGCATGTGCACATGGAATCATTTTGTGTGCTGGTCTGTACATGCAAACATGTACTAACAGATCCGTATTTGGAACATGTACATGCATGTTACCGTTATCTAAAAACAAATGTCCTAAGTTTAAAATAGCTGAACGGTGGAATGGTGGTAGAAAAAAATGTTTACGGGGAAAACTGATGTGCGAGAAACAACCTAGGTGTGAGAAAGGAACAGGAAAACAGAAGATTTAGGATCATCTTTTCCATCAAGTATATTCTCTTCAGCCTAATTCTTAAAAAAGATTGACCACAAATGCTATTTGGAACAACGTGCCAATACCCCCACAAAACCTTAGTTACACTGATTAAATTTTAAAAATCACCAGTTCTTGACTTCTGATCACTGACATTTGTTCTATGTACATGGGAAAAAACCCCAGATAATATGGATGTGGTTTACGCTGCAAATGATTTGCATGCAATACTGGGGGAAAATGTACCACACGATCTATAAGCTCCAAAAGAACTTGAAGTTTCTGTTTCACACACTGAAAGATGGTCATTGTTAGCAGAGGAAGGCTTATCTCCAAACTGGATAGAGACTTCCCACCCTACTAAGAATCACAAGAATTGTTACAGACCAAATTTATTATAAACCATGACAACTTGCTCAAACCCCCAGGGAATAATCCCTAAACAAATAAAAATGTCAAGAATTACAAAAGTTGTGAGGTTAGCTCAAAGTCTGGGTGTGTATTTGCAGCCCATTTCTATGCCCAGTTGCCATGTGGGACACTGACCTTCAGTTTGTCTATTCTATTATAGGTGTTGAAATGATTACCACTTGCTATCAAGACAGTGAGAACTGTGGGTCATAGTTTCAGATCTCAGCAATAGTATGCCTATGTACGCGGCTCCACTTTACAGGGCCCACTGCTTGCCATGGTATGACCTTAATTGCTGACCCTACAAGAACATCAATAGCCTACTTATACATCTATATCCATCTATATTACACCATCCTGGACTTAAAGCCAGGTTTAAATCAGGAATGGAGTAAAGGATGAGACTAGATTGGATTAAGAGATAGAATGGACTCCCCTAAGTATTTTTTTTATTAAAAAAAAAAACTTTTCTCTCTCTCTCAGAACTATGAATGGCTTCAAACACACTCATTACAGCATATTAGATGAGAGTTTGTCATTTTTGAAATGCAGTCTATCATAATTTTTTTGCTTTCCTGATTTATTGCTGCTTCTATCTTTACCCTTCATAGATTTGATCTTGATGTTTGAGCAAACTAACAAGTAACATGCTATTGCTACTCTACGAAATCCTTCACCAAACAACCACAACAACAAAATCACCACACACTGTAGACAAATGAAAAAAGCCCTACACCGCTGCCTCTGTACCTGGCAACTGAGCAGATGGGCAGGAAACTAGCAGTAAATATACATGGATATGTTGCGGCATACATTAACTGTAGCACCTGCATGTTGCACGCCCATAGAAGGGTTTTGCTTTTCAGTAGTACTTACGTCTAAAATCCCAGGCACCTTTCCCTTGCCCTGTCCAGCAAGGAGAACTCTCTCATGACAATTCAAGATTTAGAAGAGGAGTGTTCCCAAAATGACAAGCACTGTACTAGCTGAAATTTCATTCTGGCTTTACTGAGATGCTAGTAAAATATTACTACCCAAAGTCAGGTACATGCCTTTTTATTTCTCATAAAACTAGATCCATCTTACCCCACAAACTGCAAGTGTGTTTTGTTCCGTTTGTTTTACCCAGCCGTATATCAATAACACTGTAAAACAGATAAACCAAAAGAAAAATTTGTAAAAAGCCAGATTGGGAAAAACATGGAGAAGCATTGGCACAATAAAGCATGCAAGACATAATTTTTTTTAAACCAAAACTCTGCTTACCTTCCGGAAGAGGCGAGTGCTCCCACCCCCTGCTGCTTGTGGGAAGTAGATGTAGACATTGTGGTCCTCAGCATCAATAGGCTTCTCCACAAATGGTTTAGTATGAAGCTTTCCATTTATCTCGATAGAATCCTCTGTTTCCGTAACAACACCTGCAAGCCATAATATTACTGTCTCAACACCCTCATCGGCTCCCAGACAAACAACGCAATGTTTTGGCTCACAAGTGTCATTATAGTTTTGAAATGATCTGTTTATAACATTATAACCTAAACATTAAGATTTTATAACAGATCTCACATTCTGCTACCTATATTTGATTATTTGAACAGAACATTCACCCTGATGAAATTTATCTAAAATGCATCAAGACAATTTAAAATTTTTAAACACACATTCAGACAATCATCTTACAACCTGGGTCCTTCTCTTTGTTCAGAACTGTGTAACGAGGATGAGGAATGCCATGCTCGGACAATATTCTGTACACCTCTGTCCTGAAACACAATGAGAAGTACTGATCAATGCATAATTTTAAGAACGAAAGATCTAATTTTGTACTGTGGCAAATATAACCATGCATTTATATTGGTCTGATTCTGAGAAGCAGCTAAAAAATCCTACTAAAAATTTAGGTATGTGCTCAAATGCCAATGCCAAAACTTTCCCAGAAAAAGTTGTTTTCGTGAAACCACGAACAGTTTTATATAATCTTATATTTACAGGCCATTAAAATATGCTAACTAATGTGTTTATAAAATTATGTAAATGCTGCTTTGTCATAATCACCTGTCTTGAAGGATGTACTGCATCTCCAAGTTGTTCACAACAAATGGCTGTCTCAGATTTTTGTAAGCAATGGCCTTGTCAAGAGGGAAGCCATTTGAGAAGAATGAAATGAATGCATTAACTACAGGCCATTCTTCAACTGGGCTGTTCAGAATCACGTCCTCATCAAATATAACAATCTGCAGGCGAGAGAAGTTCTCAAGACGCTTAACTATTTCCTTCATGGGTTTGGAGTTAGACTTTTTGGCCATCGCACATATTCCAACCGTTACTTTTTTGTCTATGGTCTCCTGCAACAATAAATTGTGACAGAGTCAAACATGTCTATGCTGGTACACACAGGTGCTTAAAACTGACTATTCAACAAAATGAAATACCTATAGTTCTTATGACATCAAATGACATATGACTGATTATAAAAGGAAAGATTATGATTTCTGTTCAGGCGTCCAGAGACACTGTCATGTGTTACAGTCACATGAAAAAATCTACAACAATTTGTTTCTTTTCATGTCTGATCACATCAATGCTAGTTCCAATGCCTTCATAATACACACGAAATGTCTGAAAACTAATTTTGTGATGAATGGATACAAAAACTGTTTACTAGGGAAATGTTTCACCTATGACCTTATCCAAGTTTCTTGCTTCTGCTAATATTTCTGCTGGCTTCTGAGTTTTCCTTCATACTCATAGTCATAGCATTGGATTCTGCAATCGACACTCTCAAAAGACTTCATACCAGCTTCATTAGCTTTAGTATTTGCTGACTTATCTGTTTTGACTTCTCTAGACAGCCCATGCGCTTCACTACTTGTTCCTTGCATCAGCTGCATAACTAAGCAGATTCTTTGTTAAAGGCATTGCATTAGCATGCAAAAAGGCTTGTTTATCACCAGGGTCACATTTCACCCAGTTATGAAACTCTTCTTTAGAAAGCCATTTTTCAGTGAAGTAACACTTCCCAGGCATTTTCCTGGACAGTTGAAGATTTCAAATTAACTTAAATGATTTCACAGGAACAAGCAAAAATGAATCCATCAACTCAGATGTAACAGAGGAAGTAATGCTGGTGATTGCTTCCCTTGCATTTTATCACTGCAATTAGAGCTGAAGAATGGCTGCTAAATAAATGTGAAACAGCTACACAGATATGTCTGTGGTACATAGTGATGTAGTATCTAGTAGCACAACAGACATACCCCAGTCGCATGACATTTCAACACCACCCACCTACCCATTCCCCCAACACACACAACAGACAACATAAGGGTTTGTGCCTTGTGGCAGATGAATGTGACTGCATTGCCTGCAAGAATATGGAGTCCTACTTTATCTCCCACTTTGGCACTATGACACCCACAGGACTGAACCTAAATTGCTAACCCCCCTCCCTTCCCCCCTCCCCACACACACTTGGGTTTCTCTCTTAACCACCTATGTTCACCTTCATTTAATCCTCTGTCTATCCCTCTCCATTTTACCTGTATCTTTACTTTCCTTTAGTAACAAGCTCCCTCAAAATAACCTCCAACACCCCTGTCCCTCGCTGTCCTCCCCTGCTACCCACCATGCAATTGGCCACGACTGCAAAGACTGGTCGCAATCTGATTGGCTGTACGCATAACATCCCTTCCTAACCACCTTTAACTGTGAGTCTACCCTGTCCCAGCAGTTTTCCACCAAAACGGACGATCTACTTCTCTCTGGTTCACCCAGCTAAATGCCTCTTTTTTTTCTTTGCCTTCATCTGCTTCTGGTTTTACCTGTCTTTGTCTGTTTGTATGTGTTTGCGTTGTCCAGATGAAGGGTTAATGCCCTGAAA
This sequence comes from Lanistes nyassanus, assembly GCA_004794575.1. Taxonomy (NCBI): domain Eukaryota; kingdom Metazoa; phylum Mollusca; class Gastropoda; order Architaenioglossa; family Ampullariidae; genus Lanistes; species Lanistes nyassanus. The sequence goes on along the minus strand of SMGT01008023.1, from coordinate 169,478 downwards.
CTGTCGACTGTGTCTGTCGTTTCATTTAGCTTGGCCCAGTTCTGTTTTTGTTAACCTATCTCACAGTCAGAATCACTTCCTGCCAGTCCTCAAATGTCAAACTACTACCTACCATAATGTCAAGGGTGTGCTTGTGTTGGTACATGTGCATGGACATCCACATATAGCAAACATAAAAATATTTCTTCAAAGAACTAATTTACAACAGAATATAGGACATCTGAAGATCTTCGGTGAGGGGGGGGGGCACTATAATACAAGGAGCAACAGCAAAGGTAATAATGGCTACCAAAACTGTCATTTTACAAACTCCTCTATGCCCTCTTCCCTTACCCTCCTCCCCAAAGAAGCCAACCCCCACCCACACATTTAAAAAAACAAAGACTGTATTAAAGTCATGCAGTTCAGCACTGTGAACAAGGTTTTCCTTTCAATGCCACCCAAACTGCAAATAATAAGAATTATATGCAACAGCTTGCAAAATTAGCATTGTAATTTTATAGTTTAGATTATAGATATGTTTCAAAGCAGCTACTACCTATGCAGCATAACCTCAAAGGTAGCCTATCTACCTAATGAGAATGTCAAAGGAGTTCTAAATCACTTTTCGGTCTTTTGCTAGACAGCACTAGAAATTCATTGGGTACAACATCAGTAACCTACCTTTTGTTTCCCCTTCATTTGCAACAGTGTCTGACCAGGTCCAAAAGATGGATAGAGAATCATGCTGAACCTCTAGATAAACTCCAAGAATAATGCAGACAAAGCTCTCTAAATCACTCCATTCACTGATTCAGTTAATGTTTACTGAATACTCTGTATCTCTTTTATTTTTAAAGCTCAGTGTAGAGTACAAGGCCACAAAAGCTTCCCATAAAATGCTGTTCCAAGCCTGCACAACACAAACTTAGGATTAAAAATATCTCTGCACCAACAGGGACTCATCCAGGGTAACTTTCACTTTTTGCAACTGGAAAACTTGCCCTGGCTGACCCAAGGAATCAGATCTGGTATCTGCGCAGTCTATTAGGACATTTGCACTTGCAAAAATTTGAGAAGCAGTGACTCTGACTGGCATATTTGGAAAATAAGCTTTTTCTTCACTGAATCCTCTCAAAAGTAACACTTATGGACCCCCGGCTCCCCCCTGTATATCAAGTCTTACATCAATGACTACATGTACTATCTCAGTTTATTCCCTTCTCTGTGGGTGTGTTTGGGTGGGTGGGTGTGTTGTGTGTTTGCATGCATGCACTGCTATATGCATGCCATACAACAGAGAAAGAACATCCAAGTATGCAGGTGCAGGCATCAATAAGTAGAACACTTAGCTTTGGGGGTGAGAGACAAGTACATTTACCACACATACACTACTCACAGGTTAGATTTCATGTGAAACATTTGTCTTAGATTCTTAATACAATACCCTCCCTTAGTTACCACAGTGAACTTTACTGACTTCCAACAGAAGTCTAAGTTTCACCACTATACTAGCATCAACTGAGTTGATGTAAACTTTGAAATTCCACGTAAATTCTTCTCTCTCAATTTCTTTCAAAAGCTATCCACAAACAAACTCTTTACAACTGCTGTCACAAGGACTTCACAGTCACAGTAAAAGTGAGATCTTCCCTAGCCTCAACAGCACAGCTGACAAGAATTTAAAAATACCTCCTTGTGCCCAGCTGGTAAAAAGTACATAAACAGGCCACGTTTTTAATTTCTCTGTGTGTCACCTTGTGTACACACTACACAGTCTCTCCATGTTATCTTTATTCATGCTTTTCCTTCTCACAGCCAGCAACTGGTAAGTTAGGATAGGTTCATTGAGGTCAAAGCAAAATAACTATAAATCAGATCATTGTCTACATAATTACTAATTACAGTAATCAGACAAGAACTGCTATAGCAAGGAAATAATGCATCAGATCTAAACAATTCTGCCCTTGGAAATAACAATATAAGTACATTACTGGTGAGTCTCCATAATCACGACCTCTTTTGTGATACTGACAAATTAGAACAAGCTCTTGACTTCAATGGAAGATCAACACTTGCTTCAAGGAACTGTGAATAAATTACCTTTTTTATGTGCTTTCCTTTTCCTTTTAACAGCACTTTGTAATCTAAGACGTAAAAAGAACCTCTTTGGTACATCCTGGAAGGTGTAACTGTAAACACTGCTGACACCAACCACAGAGGCAAACGAAGAGAAAAAGATAAACCCTCACAGTCTCATCTAAACGGTCAGTTTCACTTTCAGTGAGAGGCATGCAGTGTGGCCAAGGCTTTTATACAGAATATTAACAGCTTGCATGTTTTCATATTTCTAAGCCCAAAACAAGGATGTAGGCAAAGGGCATGTCACTCTGATTCTATTTTTTGTATTTGTTTTCCACTAAGCCCTTCCTCAGAAAAATAGCTGCAATGCTCGAATCTAGTATATCTGCACTTTGTTCTAGCTTAAACTTCACTACCAGCCCTGCTCCCTGCTCTGCCATTCACTGTGCATGCCTTGGACCTTGTATTAAAAAAGTATTTAAAAATTGCACTCATCTTTCTACCTTCTTCCTTATTACTATTCCTAGTTTTACTGAACTTTCCATTCTGATGCTAATGTTCCACAGGTTCACATTCTAGAACTAGTTCCATCAAGATCTACATTTCTATCACTACATAAAATCATAGCATATCTATTTGACAAACAAGTTTTTCTAGTTTCAAAGATTAAATAAATGCTTATTTCACTTATCTCTGAACTAGTTCTAGGAAGCAGTCCTAATAGAATTTATCTTAAGGTTTGGTGTGCTTGCAAATAAAGCTCACATACTCATCACAGAGAGCTCAAAATGAAACTGCAGCATCCCGATTCCTCCAAGTCAAGTTTGAAATTTCGCAAAACCCAGTCTTCTCACTCCCAGCCATTTCTGTTTTTAGTTTTATTGCTGTGCTTAAAATGAACATTCCATGTGTGATGGTAACATGTAAGGGTAGCAATACAGTATAGACTATAGTCATCCACTTTAATTCCTACTCCTAGACAGCTGTTTTAAGAATCTGATGTCCCATTACTAGTTGTGCAGCTGTGTTCTTACAGTTGCTAAGTTACTTGATCAGATAAATAGTAAAAGATAAAATAGCGAAAATTCATGGGATCGGGCATATATCAGTCTGACTTTTTTATTTTAACTGCTTTCCTACTAAATATATGTTATTTAAGATTAATCCTATAACGTAATGGGCTGAAATCGAACATAAATTGAAAGCTACTTCTGTCCATGACACTGAATTAGGAATAGTAGCACACTTGTATTTGTAAACATTACAACTAGTTCTACACTGAACATAGCTATTAGGTCACGTCTGACACTTAAACACCACCAGTGAAGTTATGGTTGCTGAATCATCTATTTGATCACCTGAACATCATTTTAATCACATACAATCTGTTTGATCATGTAAATAAAGACAATTAGGTACCTATCTCAGTATGTACATAAGCACAATATCACCACTTGAGAATGGTTTATCCTCTTTTCCTTTTGTTTCCATTTGTTTTCTTTTTCTCTCTCCCCTTCTCCTCACCCATTTCTCACAATGAAAGGGATACAACAAGCAATACTTCACACAGCAATAATCTCCCCTGTCACAGTTGGCAATCCAGTCTAGCTTGGTAACTGTGACAAATGCTGTGATTACCGACAGGGCACAAACCTTCAGCCAGATGACTTTATTTAGAAAACTTCAGTATTTCTAATTTAAACAAATGCTCAGGAATCTTTTGGTTGCTGATATTATTATTAGGATATTCTTAAAGAAATACTGCTCATCTTTTAATAAAGAACAAATGAGTACCGAGCGCTTAAATTATCAAATTTAAAATTATCACTCCAACAGGAAGTACTTGAAATGCTTAACATAACTGTATGCAGATACATGCGACCAAGGGAGCTTACCGTACCCAAACACGTAGCAAAGAGAGGGTCAAAAGAAAGGAACTTGGCAGATCCCAAGCGTTTCAAGTACTGTTGGAGTGCTCATCTTTTAATTATGCTATTACATTTTCAGCTTAATGTTAACCTGTCCATCACTGGTTTGCAGATTGACAAGAACTGAAGAGAATGTACATCTTGAGTGGTAAAGAATACACAATGTCACTGTTTCAGGGTTTGCCACTATGGCAGATTCTTATACAACACACTGAATCAATGTTTTAGGGCTAGGGATGTAAGATTCTTGAACAAAATCTCTAACAGTTGAGGGCTAAGAGTAAGACAGAGCAGACAGAAATATCAGCCACAACATATAAAATACATGAAAAAAAATGGAATTTACTAGTATATCACACAAATATAATAAGTAACTTTTGCCTTAGCACTAGCAAAGGTGTGTAGGTGGTGCTGCTAGCAAAAATGTCTTGTGCAGCGAAAATGTCCCTCATTTCTTAATGGTTTATTGTGGATATTGTTTTCGTTTGCTGTTCGAGATGCAAAAGTCTATAAAAATGAAAAAGGTTGGTAATAAAAGACTGCTTTAATTGCAAGAAAAGTGTAGAAAGCATGGTGCAAAGCAGATCTCATTAAAAAAACATGCTTCAAATTAACTCAGTTAAGTAAACACAGAACTGTCAGTAAGTACTACACTGGTGTAAGTACACTACAGAGTAGATCACTAGATGATCATACTTTTAGACCTTTCATGAGATGATAATGAAATTTCTTTAGCACAGCAATACTCAAACATTTTCTTTATATGTAAAAAATGTAAAATTCCTTTTTATTGTAGACTGTTGCCATGGCACTAGAAATGGAATAAGATATACCGAGATACCAAAATGTGTTCAAGACTTTATTTTTTATGCAACACAGCACAACAAAACTAAAAAAAGCAGACAGGAAAATAAAAGTGAAAGAAAGATAATAGGCAAGCCAGAAAACAACCTGTTGCTGGTTGGGCAAGTTGTCAAAAAATGTAGACTAAAGTAGTGCCCAAACTTCCAAAGAATACAACAGGCCAAACTAGGAGCCTAGTTCACACCTTGTACAGGCCAGCTGATGTTAGCCATCAACAGGTGACTAAGACCAGTAAGAGTCAGAAGGATGGCTGGAGATAAGACTGCTCTGATAAACATGAATACTGGCAGAGCAAAGGAACAGCTTGGGAGGAAAAGATGCTAATTTAGTTGCTCTAGAATCAAGGAGGTTTGATCAGCGGCCAGTGCAGATTGTAGGGTAAATTATTGGTAGGGAGTTGCATCGCCACAGTGTCTATAGGTGATGGCATCAGTGACTTACTGTTTTGATACATGTAGTGGCTCAACATAAATTGTTCCTGGTTGTATCATTATGACAGGTGAGAGATCAGGGACAGAAATGTTTGTGTAGTCACAACTACTGCTGCATGAAGTAAGTGAAATTACTGACATCACAGAGGTGTGATTAAACTGTCTCTGCTTTGGTTGTACTGGAAAGTTGATGTAACTGGATGAATGTATGGAAAGCATTGATTCTGAATTGTCCAAAACACCATGCTTTTGGAATGGAATTTACTTTTTGCTAAAGGACCTTGTAGTTTTACCAGAGCTCCTGATAATGCCCAACACACAACTGGGGGTAATATAGGCACAAAAGTTCAAGGAAGATGCAGAAAAAAAACCAAAATGACCCTCAGATTTCAGGCCAGAGGGTCATTTTGACCCTTGCTTTTAAAAAATTCCAGCAGCAGTTTGACTAGGCCTTTTCCTGGATCTTTTCCTTGGGTCTTTGATGCTTTTTTACTGACTTATGCACTCCTGGCCTTGGCAGTTTGGCTTCATTTTCATGATTTTGCTCAGCATGTTGGATCACCTTGTGCATTGCTTAGTATTGTAGCTTGAGTCTGGACATAGTCTCAAAGAAATATGTGCTGTAAAGCTGAAGCTCTGTACAAGAACCAAGACTTGCTAAAGGACTGTACAAGTCTACACGCATACATTACAATCTGCCATGGAAAGCATCTGTGCTAAGCAGGCATCAAGAAATCAGATTGTGAAGGAGGCTGTAACCTGTCAGAAGGAGGGAAAGACAAACAGTGTGCAGTGAGATGCACAGGTCTGACATAGGTCAGTATGTGAGGCATACTGCAGAGGGAACAAGCCTGTGAATAGAGTTTAAAGGTTAAGGGTTGACTTAGATGGTCGCACCATGATTTTAGCTGTGTGATGTCAACATGAACATCATCCTATCCTCGGAGGTCTCATGCTCTGAGTTTGCAGTTACTAAAAAAGACACTATAAGGAAACCTTATTCATATCACCGACAAGCACTAAGGGCCCCGTTCTAAGGAACGGACTGTTCTGCAGACTCTAATATTGGTGTGAGACTGTACTTTGTGTGTTTCTGCAAACAATCACTGTTTGCATTCAGTAGCAGTTGAGAAAGGTATGACTGAGATCTGACGCTGACCATGTGTGTGAGCACCTTACTCATTTATTTTATATTTAATATGAACAGAAGGAAGGTAGAAATAAAGACAGAGAGAAAAAGGTGTGGCTGCATGGTTTTGTGTATGGAAAATACCAGAAGCAGGAATGATAACAATTAATACAAATTTCTCTCTGTCATAACCCATTTCATCCATCCTGTCCTGTATCTACTCCAGGGTAGTTTGCATGTACTACTACTAGTGTCTGTGTGTGAATGCTTGTGTACTCCTGCATGCTGTGCTGTGTGTACACATGCAGGGGTGAGTTACTTTATAACATGTGGCATCTTTTATAATTATTATTATCACATGAGTGATAAGACAGAAATGCTACTGTAACACCAACAGTTAAGAGCCATTTCCTTGCCAAGTTTAACAGGTGCACACTAGTATAAAGTAGTAACACTCATAACAGTTATGCAAGAGAAACATCATGCCCTCAGAAAATGAACATGGGCGTAAGCTTAATATAACAGTGTAAGAACATGGAAAGAAACAGTAAATATGGCAGCAAATACTGAAGTAAGACCTGATAACTTTACTGCTACTGAGTTTAGCCAGGCACATACACTGCCAGAACTTACTTTGTCATCTAGGTATTCATCCACATCACCAACAAAGAAGTGTGTCATGGGATCCTGGTAACCAACCGCAGTATTTCCAGGCCAGTCTCTCTGGCTGTAACTCCCCAGACTGGTACTACCAGCAGTGCCAGGACTGTGACTGATGTCGAAGTTGTAATCCATGGTGACACTATGGTGATTATGATAGTGAAGAGCTGGAAACCACTCCCGGCAGGAAATAAAACCCTGAAGCAAACAGCACAGATTTCTTGTTAGGGAACTTCTCTTTTTAATAGGTCAAGCAGCCGCACATGGCAAGAATTTAACCTTTTTTTTTACTGACCTCTAGTACTGCAGCAGACTAGTCCTCTAGCAACTGTCAACCTAAACCAGTAAAAGTCTATAGTATTAAATAATATGTGCCCAGTTAAAAAGACAGACGCTGTCTTCTTGAAAACCGCATCAGCAAGACTTAAAGTTTGCCAAAGATGCTTCTGTTGTGATTAAATTTGTACCTCAACCTAACTGATCAACTGTGTTTTGTATGTAAGTATGCTAAACTATATTAATATTAAATAGTCGAGAACTACTCCACAAGGTAACCAATTAGATCTACTCGAAATCTCGATGTCTACAGTTTTCCAAATTAAAAAAAATCGTACTAAATCATTACGATTCCCAACGGCTATATGCTTACTCCTCTCGACATATGACTGCTAAGTGTAATGCTAAATCTTAAAGTTAAATTAATTTTTTTTAAATACAAAACTAGATGATAGATCTATTTTTTTAGTTCTGCTGGGGCACCAAATATTAGTTTATCATTCAAATTGTTTACACAAATTAGACTTTACATACAGTATGAGTAAAAGTAGTACATACACTCAGGTAGTTACATGAGCATACCTGTTCGCAACGCCATCATGCCTATCTATATTCGTTATCTTATTCAATATCTTTATTCAATCACAGAGTGGAAAGATAAGGTAAATGAGAGTCGACAAAATTATGTAGGTTTGTGACCTTCGCACACTAATTTTGGGTTCCGAAGTCACGAAGTCATTTTCCTTTTTAGCATCGATCTCATTAAAGCATCGAAAAACAATAGTGAAACTTTTACACTGGTAATAATTTCTTTTAAAATATAAACCTCTGAAACTTGGATAGCTTACCTTTTACTTTTGTGTAATGCACACAGGATTTGTTTCACCCGTTTTATTAAACATCTTGCTAGTCATAAAAATAGATCTTAGCAGACTGTAAGATTTGGAGAAAACAAAAGAGCACTCCAAGGAAGATAACTTTGGGCTTAGCGTGTGAAAAGTCTGTGATTACGCCGCACAATAACTATTACAACTCAGTTATTTATACTCATAACGATTTGCACAGAAATATCGCTTTATAAAAAGGCTGACCTTATCCGCACTAGTCGTGGGCTTTCGGCGTGCGTTATTCTATCCAGGGACCTTATACACTAATTAACCTGTTCTACTATCTTTCGGCGTTCTTCTATCCGCACGACCGGTCGTGCGCTTTTAGGGCATATTCTTCTATTCGCACGACTCCAGGTCGGCGTGCGTTTTTTCTATCTGCACGACTGGTCGTGCGTTTTGGAGATACGTTCTTCTATCCACACGACTGGTCGTGCGTTTGTCTTCTATCCGCACGACTGGTGCACGTACGTACGCTCCGACAGACAATGCATACACGTGCATGTACGTACTAACAGACATGCCACACGTGCATGTACGCCCCGACAGGCATGCCAAAGATCTTCGTTATTTCTCTTGGACTGTACTGTCTCGTTGTATTACCAAAAATTCTTTTAACGCAGTTTCTCGACTCTGGTCCGTGGGTGTTTATCTTCAGAAGCGTTTGAATACATGTTGCTGCAAGCCAAACCTGATCGCAGTCTTGTCTAACACGAGCATTCATACATCGCGTCAATAATTTAATGTTTCTTCCAAGTGTGGATAGAGTTTGTAAATGCGCGTGTGTGACGTACTGTGCACGTGTGTATACGCTAAAGTTTTTGCTTTTGCCTGCATTTATTTGCATGTTTGCTAAAAATATAAACACTGGAAATGATTATTGAGCAAAACTATTGATCATTTTATGACAAAACTTTCTGGCAGAGGTGCGATATAGGAAAAACACTGAACCCTGCTTGCGTAAGTGTTAACTGTAAGGGTGTGTTAATGATTCTGTCAAGTGTGCGAATACTCGCTAATTAAGCAGTCGGTATTTTTACTGACTGCTTCCGAGGGTGACAGAATAAAGAAGACTTGACTACTTAAGAGTGCTAACTGTTCACTTTGCGTGCTCACTCCCTCCCGTCGGTGGACCCGCCGTATAAAAGCCCAACGTTCACCGGAAGGGGCACCTTAGCCCGAGTGTCTGGTGAGTTGCATTTCGCCTGTTGTTTACATTTCATTTTTGTTTTGATCACGGCATTAGGTTTCGTTGGATAATCTTTCAAATTTTTATTACACTGGGTGACAGCCATAGGTCCTTAATGAAACAAATCATTTTACTCTAAAAAAATTTTTTTTACTCTTTTTACTATTGAAAACACGAAGTCATGTTGATGTTTTGATCGGGAGTCATTCACATTCAGCGTGAGCCGTGACTACCAGTCATGGCTGTGAATGTTTCACTGTCAGACGGGGGCTAGGGGGAGCATCCCTTGTAGATCTTCTTTAGTATAAACTAAAGTTAGAATGCCCGAATTAATTGCTCTTTATTTTCGCCCGTGCGATCGAAGCAGTCGTCCATACCGTTGAGAAATTTAGAGTCCAGGAATGATGTCCCTTAGGGCGAGCTAATTTTTAAACGCTAGATCGCCAAGAGTCAAAATGCCTATGACGCTTGAAACAAATCAATCGATGAAAAATTTTGAAGTTGTGTTAAATTAAGTAGCAACAGTCATCCCAAACAACAGTATATTTTCCATTGTAAATAAACTTTGGGGAGCCTATTGGGACAGTGGGTTTTGATAACGAAGCTCGTACTACCCCCCCCCCCCACCACCACTGCTTATGATTAGCTTTAGATAGTGTGACATATCAATCACTCTCCAGTTCTGTTAGTGTTTTACCATATCAATGTTGTCCTCAGACAGCAGCAGCCAAGGCTTGTTTATATTCATGCTTTACTACAGACAGTGATACTGATAGCGCAGCCATGTCAAACCAATCCCACAGTAGGGCTCCAAACCCCTCACACATCACACTTAATATCTTTCACACATCATTCGATGTTTACCTTTATGAATGCCTGTCTGCAAACTGGATCCTATTTGATTTGTAATATTCCGTTACTTAATTCTGTCTTATGGGGATTTCAACAACTCAAATGGTTAGACATTTTTTTTTTTAGCTTGTGACAAACTTTGCAACAGGATTTTTTTTTTTTTTTGCTTTTTACATTCCATTATCACTATGTCTGTTATTTTGCACATGCTGAAACCCAGTACTGGGTATTGTATACTGCTGTGTGAATCTCAACTGTAACTGCCACTGTAACGTGGTGGTACCCACGCTTCTGATAAATCCCACTCTGCATAATCTCCACCGTTAGTGTCAGCATGGGAAATCTCCAATGGCATGTAATAAAATAAAACATTATTATCGAAAATGCACAGCTGCAGTTAGATTCTGCATTTATTAATATCTGGGTTTAATTACTAGGGATAGTCCAATGTTTTTAATTGGCATACTTTCACAGCAAGCAGAAGCCAGTAATGGAGAACTTGACTTGTTGAAGAACATTCATGTTGACAATTTTAAATTTCAAGAACTCCAGTTAAAGGTTGAAGAACAACATCTGTAAGAAAGCATTTGCTTCTGACCTTGAGAATATGAATATGATTTGGAACAGAAATGATACATAGCCTGGGGATTTAGTGCACTGCTTTACTTCACACACGTTTAGTTTCCTTAAGCTTCACAGAGGACTGTCATGTCAATATGATCTTGTAACTCAGAGTACATGTACTTATTGAGCTATTATGATAATCTATTAAATCACCTTGTTATTTTTTTAATGTTTTCACATTAGTGCAGCAGGGTCAAAGCAACCAGTACACAGTGCTACATACCGTGCACTCGCTTAGAACTGTCACTGTCCCTGCCACTGCCAGTGTGTGGTACATGTATCAACCAGTATCCCCTTAGTCTTGAGTGAAGACTGATAAGACACATGCTTTGATAATACAACCATCAACATTGGAGTTTTTGTACAGCATAATCTCAGGTCATCCATATATTGCTAATAAGTTTTGAAATGAAAAACATGGTCAACCATAAATTGCAGATAAATTTTGCCATGGTACACATAGCAGTTCTTAATAACTGATTATTATTTTACATAATAACTCTCCTTGTTTGTCTTTATCTCACCACCAGTCTTACAATTACATTGTCCCTTCTCATCCCTGACCTCACCTGCCCATACTGTAAAGTTTATTCTTTTCAGATTAAACTCAAGTTATTCATTATAGCACAAATGTGTGTCAGCTGTAGAAATACTGTATACATGTAGCATGGATCACCTTTATCAAACTAAGAAAATCAGTTATTTCAGATGCTGATACACTTGTATTGATACACTTGTATCAGCAGCATACAAATCATCACTCATTTCTTGATTTTAATTTAAATGTATGATTATACCTCGGCATGATGTCTTCAACATCACATGCAACACATAACTTAAAACTGTCAAAAGCACATGATTCCAGATAATGGTACTGCATTTATTTGGTATCGTCTTGTGATTATCAGAGGTAATCAACATTTTGAAAAAGCAGCAGGTTGCACTTAAAAGATGCTCAAGTTAACTGTTTCAAATTTTAACAGAAACTAAGTATAGTTTGCAGGAAATATATCCATATGTACTCCATATATAATGTAATGCCATGGCCTCACAGATTTGACTGATGCTGTGTGCCCTAAAGGAATGGATATAGTTCATGTATGGCTAAGCTAAATGTTTGGAAACCACTTAACCTGTGCCAGTCTGTGCTGATTATGTGCATTGTGTGTGTGTATGTGTGTGTGCATTGTGGTAGGCATGTGAGCTGATTTGTGAATTTTGTTATGTGTACATTGCTGATACTATGCTGTGTTATGGTCATTGCTTGTAAGTTGATAAATATGCACTGATGTTGTCATACTGCTCTAGGCCTCAGTGTGTCTGCATATGTTTTTATGCATGTTAAATGCAGTTTTGATGTTATTTTTGGTGAGCATGCGTTGCTCCATGTGTACTGATATTCATAAGTGGTTTTGCAGGTCGGGAAACCCTCCAGGCATCTCCTTGGTCAAAGACGCTGCTGTCCCTCTCCTTGCCTTCTTTCCTGGTTTGACCCGCGGGGCGGTGGTGCAGCTTCCGAGGACCTGGCAACTCGACTGTCCGCAAGGAAGACTCGCAATGCTACTGATACGGCATGAGGGTGTGAGCCAGCCAGCATCCTCCATGTCATCTCCAAAGGTTTCACTGGGTTGATTGATCTGGGAGAACGGGCACGCTGAGATGGGCGACGGTCACCTCCCCCTTAAACCTTTTACAGGTAGGTTAAGAATAATCTAGTTGAATAAAAGGTTAGGGTTTAAATTTCTAATTAACATGTCCAGCATCCAATAGAATAGGTAAATTAGCTGTAAATGTGCCCAGTGGCAACAAATGCAAAGAGAAACTGCAAATCAGATGCAGCACTAAAACTAGCTACATGGGAAATGTAGCGCTAAAAGTAAAGTAACCTGCTACATGTAAGGGAAATGTAGCATTAAATGTAAAGTAACCAGCTACGTGTAAGGGAAATGTAGCGCTAAAAGTAAAGTAACCAGCTACATGTAAGGGAAATGTAGCATAAATGTAAAATAACCTGCTACATGTAAGGGAAATGTAGCATTAAATGTAAAGTAACCAGCTACATGTAAGGGAAATGTAGCACTAAAAGTAAAGTAACCAGCTACATGTAAG
>SMGT01008023.1:120389-142243 GCA_004794575.1 Lanistes nyassanus | reverse complement strand
GTACGTTACTGACACGTTCTCTTGTTGAGCGAAATGGGCAAGCAACCATGGCCACCTAGTATTGATGGAAAGAGATGTTTTATCCGTACGTTACTGACACGTTCTCTTGTTGAGCGAAATGGGCAAGCAACCATGGCCACCTAGTATTGATGGAAAGAGATGTTTTATCCGTACGTTATTGACACGTTCTCTTGTTGAGCGAAATGGGCAAGCAATCATGGCCACCTAGTATTGATGGAAAGAGATGTTTTATCCGTACGTTACTGACACGTTCTCTTGTTGAGGGAAATGGGCAAGCAACCATGGCCACCTAGTACTAGTGGCCATGTGATACTGATCTCTTGTCTTGAAATGGTCTTTAGGATTCATTCAATTACTGCTCTTAAATGGTTTTGTTCTTACCTTCAGGATCGCACCCAGCATGTCTGTCGGCAGCTATTCGTCTGCCAATGTTGCACTTCACTTCAATGTTCCAGAGGGCTCAGTGCTGGGGCCCATACTTTTCGCTATGTGTACAATACAACTTTCTAGGGTCATCCAGCACCATGCAATCAGTCACCACCTTTACAAAGACGACACACGGCTTCAACAATCCTCCTCACCTGCAGACATCGACACACTCCTACACTCACTCCAGGATTGTACAGCAGTGAGCACATATCAAAACTTGGATGACAGGCAACATGCTTAAGCTTAACGATGACAAGACTGAAACACTTTATTTCCAGACCATCTACCCCTAAGCTTACTATGCCATTGTCTATCATTGTTGGATCATCTGAAATCTTTTTTTTTTCAGACTCTGTAAGAAATCTGGGCTTTTTCATGGACTCAGCCCTCTCGATGAAACAACATATTACTAAAGTTTGCCAGAGCTGTTATTTCGAACTAAGGAAGATTGGCTCTATCAGAAAATTTATTTCCGATGAAACTACCAAGACCTTTGTCACATGTTGTATTCTCTCTAGGTTAGACTACTGTAACTCACTTGGATGTCCGGATACTATTCTCCAACCGCTCCACAAAGTTCAGAACTCAGCACCCCACATTATTCTTAAAGCGCGCTTCACTGACCCGGCTACTCATCTGCTAAAGAAGCTTCACTGGCTTCCTGTCTCTGAGCAAATCAAGTGCAAAACTGCATGCATCTGTAACAACATTCTCACAGAAGCCATCCCATTCTACTTGTCTGTATACACTCCATCTCGTCCACTTTGTTCTTCCTCCGATTCACGTCTTTTCCAACAAAAAAGTTTCAAATGGAAGGCGCATGGCCTCCGCTGTTTCTCCATCTACGGCGCTCAGCTATGGAGCTCCCTGCCCTATCACATCAGATGCTCTTGTTTCTCATCCTTTAAATCCAACCTCAAAACTTTTCTCTTTACCTTTACTTTGGGTAATGTATGTGCACCTGAGTGTGCGCAGTTGTGTGTTGTGGATGTGTTTGTACCTTTTCTATCAGCGCCTAGATCGGGGATAGGTACTTAATAAATAGGGGTAGTAGTAGTGAGAGAGGTGTTTATCCATACAGTGGCGATACATTGTCTTGTTGAGCAAAATGTGCTAAAACTTTGTGGTCGCCTGCTACTGGTGGACAGACAGGTTTCATTGCTGCAGTAATGATACATTATCTTGTTAAGCAAAATGGGCTGAGAAATTATGGCTGCATACTGCCTACCACCTACTGCTACTCCTCAGCTAACTGGGCCTAGAATTTGTTATTACTGATGGACATAGAGCTTTATTCCCACAGCCATGATACATTCTCTTGTTAAGTAAAATGAGCGTAGAAATCAAGGGTGCCTAGCAATCCTGAAAAAGAGGTTTTATCCATACAGTGATGATACATTTTATTGTGGACAGAAGTTTTTCATTCCCACAGTATTAATGCATTCTCGTGTTGACAAAATGGGCTGAGAAATCGTGGCTGCCTAGCTCTGGTCAGCAGAGATTTGTCCATACAGGGGTGAGGCATTTTCTTGTTAAGCAAATAGACCGAAAAATCATGGCCACCAAGCACTGGTTTTTCTTCATACCGTATTAATACATTTTCTATTTGACAAAATGTGCTGAGAAATGGTACCTTCTTACCACTGGTGGACAGATTTGTTGTATCCATACAGTAGTGATACATGCTCTTGTTCCATAAAATGGGCTGAGAAATAGTAGCTCCCTAGCACTGG
Source organism: Lanistes nyassanus (assembly GCA_004794575.1). Lineage (NCBI taxonomy): Eukaryota > Metazoa > Mollusca > Gastropoda > Architaenioglossa > Ampullariidae > Lanistes > Lanistes nyassanus. The sequence goes on along the minus strand of SMGT01008023.1, from coordinate 140,060 downwards.
CATAAAGAGGGGTTTTATCTTGTATCCAATCATTATTGACACATTCTCTTGTGGAATAAAATGGGCTGAAAAATCATGGCTGCCCAGCACTGGTTGACAGAAGGGTTTCATTCCTATAATTCTTTTAGTTAACAAAAGTTATGAAAAAATCATTGCCAGCTAACACCGATGGAATGAGGTGTTTTACTTATGCAGTGGTGAGACATTCTCTTGTTGAGCAAAATGAGCCAAGAAATCGTGGGCTCTAGCATTTGAGGGCAGACTGGTTTCATTTCTACTGTATTGATACAGAATTTTTTAAATGGTGGGCGCCTTTCAGTGCAGTAATAGTGCAGATTGTGCCTAGAAACTCTGGCTGCCAAGCAATGGTGACTAGAGCTGTTTTCTCCATACAGAGCTAATACATTCTATTGTTGAGCTAAATGAGCCTAGACTTTGTGGTTGCCTATTATTGATGTACAGAAGGGTTTTATTCCTGTGCTAATGATACATTCACTTGCTAAGTAAATAAGCCCAGAAATCCTAGCCCTGGTGAAGAGAGATGTTTTAATGTACACATGCTGCTTCTCATTCTCCTTTCTTTTCATTTCACCTTCATGTAGACAGTCCTTATCCTGTTTGTCTGCAACAAGCATGCGCAAGTCCCAAAAAGTCAATAAAACAGATAATTTAAATCTCTCATACTTACTTTAGTGCATTTGTACACACTCTGACACATGGCATGCACAACAACATGAACATTGTGACAGATCAGTTTCTGCACAGTAGATGACATTAGAAATGTTTGACTATGGTATGAATAGCTAGCAGAACAAGTAATGTTTAAAAAAAATAAAACAACCACAAACCATTTTTCTGGGTCTTCATAGATTTGCTTTGCTTCTGTGGAACTCTGACAGTCTGAGGGGCCATCTGGCTGGCTGCTTAGTTCATTATTACTCGGTGTCATGTCCAGAAATGAGTTGGCCTCTTCAACTGTATCTGCCATCAGGAATAATCAGTACAGCTTGTTCAAGAACATGAACAATGCGACAGATCAGTTTTTGCACAGTAGATGACATTAGAAATGTTTGACTATGGTATGAATAGGCAGCAGAACAAGTAAGTAATGCCCAGAACAAAAATAAAACAACCACAAACCATTTTTCTGGCTCTTAACAAATTTGTTTTGCTTCTGTGGAACTCTGACAGTCTGAGGGGCCATCTGACTGGCTGCTTAGTTCATTATTACTTGGTGTCATATCCAGAAATAAACTGGCCTCTTTAAATGTATCTGCCATCATGCACACATATAAAATGCATGGTCATTGACACTTTACGAAATAGTGGCACCTGTTGCAAGATGCTATGTCAACCTTGCATTGTTTTAAAGTAAAAAATGAATAATCAGTCAGGACGGTATACATTGTTGCCTATTATCAGCAAGTTTACATGTAATGTTAAGATTGGAAGCGCCACGTGCCAATGTTTTCAGTTTTAGTCAAATCATAGTTGATGCAGTAAGAATCACAAGAACTAAAAGTAATGCAACACTTAGTTTATAAATCCACTAACCAGCTGAGATTAATCATATTAATGTAAACTTAAGAATGAAAGTTCCAAAATAAAATCAGAAACAATTGGTAATATCCTGCACAAAAACTAAAGCACTATAGTCCCACTACTTCAAGCAGTACACAATCTTAAACTTATTAAAAGAATTTGCACATATAATAGATTTAGGCATTTAAACAACAAAAAAAGTCTGATGTGCCACCCCAAACTCTCATTGATTATATTCTGAGATTTTGTAAATGTTTTGGGGCGACTGTCAGTATCCATTCTAAATTTCTATGCTGCTATGGAGGCACTTCCATACATTCAGTAGCCAAAAAACCCCCCAAAACAAAAAACTTAATAGTTAAACAACAATAAAGACCAAACTAAAAATTCCATAGGGACTGTGATGATGGTACTTCTGGTAGAAACAGAAAATTTCCCTTCATTGCTCATCTTCTTTTGCACATTCATCTGTTTTCGTAGCAAAATCATTGTGTTACAAAAACATTACAACTGACAGGTCTGTAATACACACAAACATATAAGTACAGCGTTTAAACTTACCACTGCTCTTCGTTATGCAGTTGTATCAGTGTATGTGTAGACTTTCCAGCTTTTCCGAGCGGTCATACGAAACCCCGGAAAGCACGGAATGCCACGAAAATTCATGGTTTTGGGTGTAAATAAAAGGTTTTAAAGGTATAGCAAGCATCAGAATGCACTTTCTGAAGTATCTCATGCTTAATATGCCAAAAATCGACACATATCTACATACATTTGACAGATTTGTGTACCTACTGTTATCGTCTGCTCGTCTGCCGTACATACGAAGCCCCGGAAAGCCACGAAAATTCATGGTTTTAGGTGTAAATAAAGCCAAAAATCGACACATATCTACGTACAATAGTAAGTACCAACGACCGTAACTGTGATATCCACGTGGTGTGTGGGTGTGTGTGTGTGTATATGTGAGACATCGACATCGACACTTTATTGAAAAAGTCTTTATTGAAGTACAACAAACATCCATTCATCAAGTACAAAGACTGTACATAATTACATATAAGCCATATATCTGCCATTATAGCAGGGATCACTCTGATATTCGCTCATTTCTTCTCATGAATATCTGATACAGATGTCGTGCAATTTGACAGTTGCCTCGGTATTACCTGCCAATACATGCACGACATCATCACTTCTCTGGCTGCATGGCGCTCTAATCGCTATAGGCAGCAGGGCAGTCAAACAACACGTGTTCCTCGTTTTCAATCGCTGCGCTGCTTTACATTGAGGACAGACCAGCTGGTTAGGTGATACATCTCTACAGCGGAGCTGATGTACTGTAATTGGGGATATCCCAAACCTAACTTAATATATATAGGCCTATATATGCATCTCTAAAACAACGCACCTTTAAAATATCTAGATATCGCTCTGGCTGCACATAGCTTTTAAAACTGTAATACAAGTCTAGTTTTGTAGACATGTCACTATGCCAGTTTTGCTGGAAACGGTCTACGAAGCTAAGCGTTGTCGAAAAGTTCTGTGGACGTTACATACAATGGGTGGCGACCGAGATCTCCATACAGTACTTTGTTCGGCGTTTTGGATACCTGGATGCCAATATTAAGAAACCGCTTCCAGCCAAACGTGAACTTTCTCGACCACATCATATCTTTGGAAACCCCAGATTTAAGAGCCATAAGTGAGTATTGGAGCTATCTGGGCATCAAAATTTTGAGGAATATGTTCATTCGGACATCTCCAAGCTTCCAAAGACATTTTAACAGTTGGCATGTTCTAATTTTAGCTTTGGTTGCAAGGTCCTCAACAGCGGACGTAAGTGAAAGTTTGGTTGTAAAACACAAACGTAGAGTTCACAATATAACAATATGCGTGCCATCGGTAGGTAACAGAAATGCTAGTTAGGTGTATTGTTAGAGTACAGTTTGGGAGAGGATATGGGATATATGACAAAGAGCACAACAGACAATAGGGAGGCCAGACACATCACTTTTTTTTTTAGCCGCCCAGCACTCAGTTAACCATAAACACAGAAGCTATAGTCACAAACATGCACTGTCCGCGAGGGGAGGGCCACAGAGTGTGCATATGCCAATCACAAGCACAAGTGCAGATTGTGGGAATCGGACATGCAACACTTAGGTATATAAACCGTGGTGGGGATAGACACGCGAGAGAGGGGGCCTGGATAGCTCAGTTGGTAGAGCTGCGGACTAGCAGATGGAAGGTTTCTGGTTCGAATTCTGGTGTGGCCAAGGATTATTTCCTGGAGTTAAACATTGTGCAAACTCCACTCGGCCATCTCCCCGCACATTAAACTGCCTGTCCGCACTGGCCATCTTACTGCAGCCATCAGTCTGGTGGTTCGTTCAGTGCATAGATAAGTAATAGGACCCCATCCCCCATAGTGCAAAATCACCGCGAGGTGGAAGCACTGTCCCTCTAAATAACCACCAACCACCACGACACGCGAGAGATAGATGGATAGATAGATGGAATAGAAGGACCGACGGATGAAGGTATTCAGGTCGAGGAAATGGCGGGATAGAGGTGGAAGCACTGTCCCTCTAAATAACCACCAACCACCACGACACGCGAGAGATAGATGGATAGATAGATGGAATAGAAGGACCGACGGATGAAGGTATTCAGGTCGAGGAAATGGCGGGATAGAAAGCTGAGATTTAGTGTTTCGTGACTGAACTGCAGAATTCTAGATTGGTGTATGTTAGATAAGGGAGGCCTAATGGTCGATTGTGCAAACCAAGAAAAATAAAAGATCTGTATTTGTGGACTTCTGAATTGTGTTGCTTATGAACCCGTCCAGGGAAATAATACAACATTCTTCATGGTGCCGCTCAACGTAATACAACATTGCCAGACGTTGCATCTTCCTTACGTTCTACTTTTTGGTCAGGGTTCAATTTCCCTTCCTTTTTAAATGACGCTTTGATTTTTAATGTTTTGAAAAATTATTTTTAGATGTATCTTGCTTCATTGGGAAAATCCTACCTCCCCCTCCTTCCAGAAAAATGTCACTGGAGGAGTTAGGGTTGGGTAGCCGGCTCCTAGCAGAGTGGTACAAATTCTAGGTAACTGAACCCCCAGTGTATAAATAAAGACTTTAAAATGTTTTCCATGTGTCCTGCCTCCTGTTATCGACTGTATGATGGATGCAGACACTTTCCTGTTACATGCACCAAGAGCGCGTCTGTACATGCATCCAGTACTAAATCCACATCGTGCATTTACATGCATTCGACCCCCTGACACAACACGCACACACCCAGTCGCAAGTTTAGGTACCAGTTATATACCAGTAATATACCAGTTATATACCAGTCATGTACCAGTTATATAGCAGCTATATCTTATAACAAAACAACCCCCCTCTCCTTGCTACCACCTTCCTTCACACATGCGTCAAGCCACAGATCAACCAGTACACGTCCTCTAAGGAGCAGAGGGCGGGCGTCGATGGACTGCTGCTCCGCCCAGATCAAAGGAAGCGGTCCAGCGGTAGCGGGGTAACCGTCGCGGTCAGTAGCACGCGCGGCGATTACAGGCGAGGGCGTCGCGGCTGACCGCCGGCCGAGTACTTACGCCGGCTACTGCAGCGCCAATGATGTGGCCACTGGCTACCGTATCCCTTTGTTTACGTGCAGGCGGCGTGCCTTTGACTCCTTGTGTGCTGCGCTCGCTCTGAAGCGCTCCCGGTACTAAACATCTCCCGCGTACATTGTGCAGACAGGAAAACATTTGGTCGCCACTAGTTTAGCATTTGAGCGAGCGCATGTGTATGAGTGTGATAATAAAATTTACTATAGGATGTTCTTGGTGTTCTTTGTATGGAAGTTTTGAAATATGTGTCTGAAATATGTGTCGTATCCTCGTCTATCGAGGTGCACGATGAATAGCCACGAAAAGCCACGGTTGTAGTTCTAAATGTTTGAGCAAAAATCCACTTTGACAAGTATTTGATGCATAACATACCGAAAATTAATCTTTCGATACTGATGTTGTGAAGATGTGTGTCTGAAATGTCGTCCCCTGCTCCTCTGGCACGAATCTCCTCCATACCGACCGTACTCTAATTTTAAAAGAGTTACATGCAAAATATACACGATCATCTGCTCGTTTGCTGTGAATTACTTCAATTTGGAAAAATGATGCGGACACAAAGGGAAGGAGTCACGTCCATTTTTCGCAGCCCTGGGTAAAAGTGATACAGAACAGAAATCCACATGCATCAGCCATTAATGCATAATATACCCGAAATCATTGTCCCCTCGTTTGCCGTGGATCTCATCTCCATTTCGCAACCACAATGGGACGTTTGTGTGATAGGTTTTACGCTGTCCCCAGACTTCAACTTTATGAATATTGAAAGGGTGGTTGATGTAACCGTTAATTGCCTGTAGACGTGGGCACTAGAGTCGTCTTCTAGCATTTAGCTGTATTGTGTTGTGCTTGCTGCTGGTGGTGTTAGTGTTACTTTAAGCATCTGTGATTTTCTTCTGGAATGAATGCATCCGAAACTTATAAAAGTATATTTTGATATTACCTTATCCGTTCTAGTCCGTGGTATAATGGTCGAACTGTGACTATTCGGGGTTTCGAAATGGAATAATACACGGCAGACGAGCAGACGATAACAGTAGGTACACAAATCTATCAAATGTACGTAGATATGTGTCGATTTTTGGCATACTAAGCATGAGATACTTCAGAAAGTGCATTCTGATGCTTGCTATTATACCTTTAAAACCTTTTATTTACACCTAAAACCATGAATTTTCGTGGCATTCCGTGGCTTTCCGTGGCTTTCTGTGCTTTCCTTGGCTTTCCGGGGTTTCGTATGACTCTGTTCGAAATCCAATTTAACTGATTTGTCTTTTAAAAACAATGTTTAGATCATCAAGAGATATAATTTACCACTATTAAACTTTGTGACAAATTATTGAGTACGCCAGCGCACGACTCGCGCGAAAGTCGTGTGGATAAAAGAATGAGCGCCACTAGCGCGCATGACTCCTCGAGTCGTGCGGATAGTCCCTTAAAATTCTAAACTCGCCAAAGTGCTGTGCAGGCCTGGGACTTCGCGAAACAAAGAGATCCGATGTGCTGGATAGAATTTAAAGAAGAAGAAGAAGAAAAAAAAAAGACACGTTATATATACATGCCATGTCGATCATTTGTCACCCTTTTCTGGGACCAGACAGGGCTCGGCCTCATAACTCATGGTGACGATCGAAGTTTCTGCACAATTGTTTACTGAGCTGCATATCGTTATGACGTTGAGTCGTCTGGAGAGTCTCATCGATACATCTTGTTCCGTCATCTTGTCGCGTTATCTGCATTATATGCAGATGCATAGGGGTTACTCTTCCCGCAGTGCCCGAAGAAAACCACAAACCACACGCAGGTGCCTCATGCCGATAAAGTACGATCGAGTGCCGTGTGTTGTGAGAATATGGGCTATCTAGGGGTTAGGGGGTGAGGGTGGGGTGTTTGTTGCTTAACGTCCGGCCGCAAACTGGATGCATATCGGGACGGCGTTAATTGTAGGCTCCAGTCGCTCCGCCTACTCTTGACCTATTTCTGACCACCCGGATGCGCGCGCAGTTTTGCTTGAGACAAGTTTACGTGCTGTCACACATGGGACTGCGGTCGGAACAACACTGGCTTCAGTCCCACCCAGTCACATTATATTAGCACCAGGCCAACCAGTCCTACCACTGTTCCCTATAAAGTGTATAACAATATGCATGCCATCTGTAGGTAACAGAGATGCTAGTTGGGTGTATTGTTAGAGTACAGTTTGGGAGAGGACATTGGACGTATGACAGGTCTGGGAACTACACTTAACATAGAGCAAGGCAGACACTAGGGAGGCCAGACACATCACTTTTAGCCGTCCAGCACTCAGTTAACCATAAACACAGAAGCTATAGTCCCAAACATGCACTGTCCACGAGGGCCATGGAGTGTGCATATGCCTATCACAAGCACACGTGCAGATCGTGGGAATCGGACATACAACAGTAGGTTAGGCATATAAACCCTGGTGGGGATAGACACGGGAGGATCAGAGATAGAAAGATGGATGGAGACATGGACGGATAGAGGACCGACCGATGAAGGTATTCAGGTCGACGAAATGGCGGGATAGAAAGCTGAGATTTAGTGTTTCTTGTTTGAACTGCAGAATTCTAGATCGGTTTATATTGGAGAAGGGAGGGGGGGCGAATTGGTGCTTAACGTCCAGTCGCAAACTATGTGCATATCAGGACGGTGTTGCTTAGACAAAGTTTACGTGCTGCCACATGTGGGACTGATGTCGCAACACGGGCCTCAGTCCCACCCAGTCACATTATACTGACACCGGGCCAACCAGTCCTAGTACTGTTCCCTCTAGTGCCAGGTGTCTGACAGGGCAGCTACTAGATTGCCAATTTTTAAGTCTTAGGTATGACTCGGCCGGGATGCGAACCACCGACCTGCCGCCTCGGAAGCGGACGCCTTAACCACTAGACCACCGAGGCGGTCTTGGAGAAGGGAGGCCTAATGGTCGATTGTGCAGACCACGACAAAAGATCTGAACTACAGACCCGGTATTTGTGGACTTCTGTATTGTGGTGCGCGTGAACCCGTCCAGGGAAATAATACAACATTCCTCATCGTGCCGCTCAACGTACTACAACATTCTTCATGGTGCCGCTCAACGTACTACAACATTCTTCATGGTGACGCTCAACGTAATACAGCATTCTTCGTGGTGCCGCTCAACGTACTACAACATTCTTCATGGTGACGCTCAACGTAATACAACATTCTTCGTGTTGCCCCTCAACGTAATACAACATTCTTCATGGTGACGCTCAATGTACTACAACATTCTTCATGGTGACGCTCAACGTAATAAATTCTTCGTGGTGCCCCTCAACGTACTACAACATTCTTCATGGTGCCCCTCAACGTACTACAACATTCTTCGTGGTGCCCCTCAACGTAATACAACATTCTTCGTGGTGACGCTCAACGTACTACAACATTCTTCATGGTGACGCTCAACGTAATACAACATTCTTCATGGTGCCCCTCAACGTAATACAACATTCTTCGTGGTGACGCTCAACGTAATACAACATTCTTCATGGTGACGCTCAACGTAATACAACATTCTTCGTGGTGCCCCTCAACGTAATACAACATTCTTCATGGTGCCGCTCAACGTAATACAACATTCTTCATGGTGACGCTCAACGTACTACAACATTCTTCGTGGTGCCCCTCAACGTACTACAACATTCTTCATGGTGCCCCTCAACGTACTACAACATTCTTCATGGTGCCCCTCAACGTAATACAACATTCTTCGTGGTGCCCCTCAACGTAATACAACATTCTTCATGGTGCCGCTCAACGTAATACAACATTCTTCATGGTGACGCTCAACGTACTACAACGTTCTTCGTGGTGCCCCTCAACGTACTACAACATTCTTCATGGTGCCGCTCAACGTACTACAACATTCTTCATGGTGCCGCTCAACGTACTACAACATTCTTCATGGTGCCGCTCAACGTACTACAACATTCTTCATGGTGCCGCTCAACGTGCGGATCAGGCATCGAGCAAATACGAACACAATACGATTGCTTTGTCTACATGATTAAAGACATTAAAAAATAAAATTGTTTTGTTTTGGAAAGATAAAAAGTATATATATATACTGCGTGTTGTGCAGTGTTCACTAGACTGTAACAATATCTATACATACAGAAATATGTCGGGTTTTGAGGATCTGTTGCCCATTTTCCTGATGGTTGTCTCTGTGTTACGAAAGGCGCAGTCAATTAGTTTCAGAACTCGCACATATCTGTATTTTTTCTGCTTCTTTCAGCTAGTATAAAGACTCCGTATAAACACTCAGCCAGACATTTTCAGTGACAAACCTACGAACACAAACTATTAACTTTATGTGAATAAAAATTTTGAGACGGCAGGTGCAGCCATCAAGGCCCACATACAGCTGTATTGCCAAATGTACACGCGCCTTAGTGCTTTTATTGATGAAGCAGTTCGATCACCGATGACTCGCCAAACGACATGCGTTGTTTTTCCTCTCTCAGTCCTGCTCACGCGCATGCTTTCACTGTCGACATCAGCGTCTTCGTTGTGGACAACAATATTCTCGGTTATCGCGATCGTATTCCTGGGTCACACATCTTTGCTTTCTGTTCAGGAGGTATCCGTTCGAATTGTCTGCTGCTTAACAGGTTGTCTGCGCCTTACACATTCCGGGCGCAAGAAACCCATTGCGCATGTGCTTTATTGTGCTAGCTGCTGACTGGTTCCCACAGCTCGAACTGGTACTGAACCCCGTTGTCCTCCTGCAGGGTCTCATCCAAAGATGGCGCTGGACTGCATGTAGCGCAAAAGCAGAGAGGTATTTTATATGTAATGGCGTACAGCACAAACACATATTCCACTATAATACGGTCTGATTGTTCTATGTCATTTCTAAATAAATATTAAATGTGTTTTTCCTTGTATGTACTTATTCAGGCCAACGCGTCTCACTCACAACTGAGCTTTCATGAGGGCGGTTACCATTTCCCTCTGCCTTACCTACCCTAAACCATTGGTCAGATACCTATAATCACAGCTGGGTCAACTGGGGCCAGGGTGTTGCTGGCCACAAGTTTCCGAGTGCCTTCAGGTTAGGGAACCAGTGCTCTAAGACAGGTCATCCACTTCCCCAGAGGCGTAAGGCAGAGTAGGGTGGGGTATAGTTGAAACAGAGTGAAAATTCCATTCAAAAAGACCGCGCATTAACTTACAAACAGTGCTGCAGAGAGCCCTTTAGGTTTACAACAATCCTTACAACAATCCAGCAAAAGAGCAGTGCCATTTGGTTTGTTCCCGCTAAAAGCGAGAGAAAGAACGATTTTCGGGTAAGAAAGTAATTGTTTTCCTTTCTGAATTAAACATTTTTAGGTCGTAAAATTTTGAAGAACTCCTGGTCGTACTTAGTGAATTGATAGTAGGACCCCTCTAGTTGCATTTACTGCAAATACTGCTGGATTGGAATCAACATGTGTTACACAGGAAGAAGGACAATTGGGTGGGGGATGGGGGGTGGGGATAGTTGTAACAAGCTGTTACATCTATATCCATCAGATGTTCTTAAGGAACCTCAAGGGAAAAAATATTTTTAACAACAGTAACAGGTTAGCTGTAGCTAGTGGCTACAAATAGTTATAAATACTAGAAAATTGTAGCTAGACACAAGGCTAACTGAAACTAATGTTATTACTAAACCCAGCTGACTGACAGCACTACATCCGATGGCAGTGATTAGATGTAAGGACTTGGCAGTTTGGATACTCGGAAATTCATTTCTTTTCTTGTAAATTTTACAATAAATCATGATTATAATACGCTTAGCCTATCCTTCCTCGCAGTTCTGTTATAATTTACCTCACTTGATGTTATAACTATACAATTATACAACTATACAATTCACCCCATTTACACATGGGGTAAATTGTAACACTCAGCAAGCTGTCGTTCTTACCAACGATTATTGGTCTACATGCAATTCTGTGGCTCAGTAAAGCTAACACCTGGGTCTATTAAGCAGTACTAGTAAAATCTTTTAATTCATTCAGTGAGAACGGGGAGGGAAAAAATATGAGAAGTGTTACAACTATACCCAGCCTCCCCTACAGGAACCAGAAAGCCATTTCTCTAACCTGACTCTCTTGAATCTGTGCTCGAATGGCGGGAAGAGGACATCAGCCCCGAAGTCACCGAAGATTCTCGTGACATAGATACGTTTCAGGCGCGGGTCGTCAATAAATTGCTGTGAAGTCATGAATTGCGCTTTCATTAGCCTCTTCAAAGACAAGAAGCGAAGATATCTTTACAAATGTCTTCCCAGACGGAGATATAGTTATATGCCTTATAGTTTAAATAAATTTCATGAGCAAATGCAAAGCGAGTGAAGAAATCTGAACGCTTTCAAGATCAGTTTTGTCTGTGAGTAACTCGAGAGCATACAGGCACAATTTTGAAGTGTCTAATCATTAGGCAAACTGTTATGGACAATATGTACTAGATTACATGTAACATGCAAATATTAACCACCAGAATTAAAAATATCTAGTTCCAAAAACAAAACGAAACGAAACGAAAAAATATGCCCAGCCATTAAAGAGGGTGTTAACGGAAATGGAGAAATGTTGCTGCTTACCTCATAATTTTGTTTGCCGCCCATGAGAAACACTTTTTCGATTTGGTCGCGAACAGGGAACGTAGTGACATATGTAATAGCGTCCTCCAGGGTTGGTAACACCTTTTGCAGGTAGGGTACACCTTCACCCCTGTCATATTAAATTTTGTTTCAAGACACGCAAGAATAAAATCGTTTTGCATTTTTGAAAGACTGCAAAGGAACTTATCCCGGCTAATGCAGGAGTAGCAAACGCCAATATCGCTGCTAAATTTAATCTTCCTTCGATTCTCTTCAACTTGGCATAATATAGTAAATGTTATTTTAGCCACTATATTGTACACAGTACAACAATAAATAAAACGTCACAAACCTAAACATTTAACTAAAGTACTTCTGGAGACATTATATATGGCATGTTGTTGACATGCTGCTGAATAGGACATGTTATGATTTTTCGTTTTATACCATTACAGCCGGTTCATCGTGAATGCTGCATAAAACATAAAATGGTATTTTTCAGCCATCTCGTCACAGATGACCTATACTGACCACGGAAGGTTCACGGGAGAAGAAAAAGAGCAATGCCTTTCGTTTTAAAACAACAGCATTCCAGGCTGCGCAGTTGGTCTTTGAAAAAACTTTGTCGTGGCAACAGTTAGCCTTACGTTTAGCATACCCAGAACGATAATTGTGATAATCAAGATCCTTACTATTGAGTACCTCTAGTCTATTGGTGCTGACAATAACTCACACTAACGATCCCTAGATGCTATAGACGTATACGGGTACTGACAACAACTGACGTTAAACATCTCGTGACGTCTTACTTCAGTGACGTGCTGGTGACGACAGTGAAGATGGCGGGGTTCTTCTTTTCTTCACTTTTCCACTCTTCCCACGTGTTTCTGCCCATGATGTACGCGTTCTTTTTGCCTAGATGATCAGAAAAAAATTAAGTTCTCTCTTCTCCCTCTTTGCATGTCACACATCTGTCCAGACACGCATCCTTTTTTTATTATTATATTCGTTATCCGCAGGGGTGTTTACGTTTCTGATTGTATGAGCTATGCATGCGTGCATATGTTATGAGTAATATCAATGGAGTTATTAAGCATATGCTCGATCGTTTGCTCAGCCGAACTTTACACCCATTTTTATTGCCATATCCGTGACATGACTGGTTACATGCTTTAATATTATTTTATTGACAATTTTGTTTACGCGTGCCAGTGCAACAGTTATAAGAGTTCACACACTGAACTCTGTATTCTGCTGAAGATCTTACGTGAAGAGTTAGACGTTAGCAAGTGGAGTTCGTGAACTTACTGGGATCCTTTCGTGTCGTTGTCAAATTCATGTAAAAGTCGTGGTCCCCTCTGAAACAGACGCCCTCACATTTCGCTACCAATTGTTGCAAAACAAGTTTATAGTGATGTCAGGCAGAGTTCCAGATGAGATACGAAGAAGAAATGCGCGTGGGCGTGTGAAAAATAAACACACGTTCATGCTATAGCGTAAAGTAAGTGTACAGGTGGAGAAAGCGAACTTGTGCGTATGTGGATTTTGAAGGTGGATAGGATGTGACTGCTTATGCCTATCACCTATTTACTCAGGCGATTTTTTGGATATACACTTATATGTCTTTAGGCTCACTTCAGGTACGGCCAAGGGAACTTCTTGCCGAGGGCGAAACCTCGGTTTTTGTCGAGAAAAGCAACGACGATTTCAATCTCTACGTTTTCCATTGATGCAGTCTGTCCCCTCCAAAAAGGTCTGGGAAAGCATTAACTAAAACAGAAACAGGAATCAAACAAATGAATAAAAGAAACGACATATAAATCACGTTCAAAAGATCTAGCTTTTCAAATCAATAATTTCGCTCGTTACTGATAAACAAGTATGTTACTAGGCAACTGTACAACGAGAACAGTGCTGCGTCGATGCTTCATAACTAGAAGCATACAGTCAGTCATGACTAAATATATGAACCTAGCTATGTGTCATGATCTATGTGAAATGAAGTTAACTAGGCACGCGTCGTCATCAGTACGAACTTAAGCTATTTATAATGACCAATAAAAACAAAGTAGGCTATATGCCAAGATCAGTACGATCTTAATTACGTTTAGGGGCCTTTACAATTCTCTACCGCATCTATCCACATCCGCCTTGCCAGTGAAGACAAACTAGCGTTCTAAACAAAATGTGCAAATAAACTACAAGTTATTCTAATTTTCTACCCCCCCCCCCACCTCTCGATTTTGCCTATAATACTTCTGCATTGTCATTAAAAAAACTATCGATCTTATTCCTAAAGTTAATTTTAAGGAGATACGACTGCATTGAAAAACTAGTAATGCTTATCATTTGGTGTTCACTGCGATGCTTACGTATGACCTAAGGTCAGTATCGTGTGTCCTACATTCTAATCCGTCCTAGTTCCTCAGGAAATGTATAAAAGTGTTCAGATTTTACAAGCTCTTGATATCTCTTATCTCGTTTACCACCCCTATGTTTCTCCCAATCGCCCTTGCGACTATCGGTTGGTTGAAGCTTGAGCTAACGGCGATTTCGCACCGTGGGGTGGGAGTGATGAGTCCTAGTGCTAACAATCATGAAATTGTACACCGAGATATTCGCCAAACTGATTGCTTAATTCGTGCTGTCGTATACGTGTGTGTTTGTGCTTATGCACCTGTTTATGTATGTGCCTGGCTGTTTGCATGTGTGGCACATGTTTGTGTGTGTGTGGTGGTGGTGGTGGTGGTGGTGGTGGTGGTGGTGGTGGTGGTGGTGGTGGTGGTGGTGGTGGTGGTGGTGGGGGACAGTGAATGAGAGACGACAGAGATAGTCCCATGACATGTATAATATTTTATGTTTCAATCCACTATGTGTTAATAATTGCTGTGGATAAATCTTAAATATATATTACAATAAAAATAATTGTACCAATTATTACAATATCGGGTTGAACAAAATATATGTGCAATCTAAAATCCAACATCGTGCCAACACAAAGCATAAGCATAATGAACGTTCCATGCTGATGTAGATGTCTCACAGAATTAACACCCACCTTCTCTGTAGAGAACCTGAACAACACATGCAGCTGTAGACACAGGTGCTTTCTCGTTTCGATAACACGCTTCGATGTGTCCCAAATTTAGTGGAGAGGGACAAGTCAACAACGTTAGAGTAGTGTCCCTTCACATCGTGCTCAGGACGTGCAGCAAAAGCGCTGCGTCGCGGCGAGGAACACGTTTCGTCAGAGGTCAAGCGATGCGGACACGAAAACGCTGTCATCTTCTGTGCTGGATCAATGATGGCGGCTGGATACTGGCTGCGCCTAGCCCACATGGTGCAATCCAACGCTCCCCCCCACCCCCGAGTCCCCTAATGCACCCCGCCACTGCAGTTGCCGATCACATATTGATCCACTGCTGCGTGCGGAATTGCTGTACTTCTAATGTTTTGTTCTGCGTGCTCGTTTATATGAGCTCATGTGGGGACGCACTGGCACACGATTTATCGCTTGACGTACATAAGCCCCTCTCCCCTTTATTCTTCAAAAAGGACCCCATTTTCAATTAATAAAGAACAAATGAGGACAAAGCGCTTAAATTATCGAAAGATAACTCCAACAAAGATACTGCCTTCGCTCACACATAGCCGTATGCAGATGCCTGTGCCCAAGGGAGCTTGGGCACAGGCATCTGCATACGGCTATGTGTGAGCGCTGCCAGTATCTTTGTTGGAGTGACCCCATTTTCCCTGTTACTGTGACCTATAATTGCCCTTTTTGATCTTACTGTGATCTATGACGGCCTCTTGCTGTGATCTGTGACATGTTATGGGCTTATTATAATCTGTGAAATGGCAAAAAGTCTTATTGTGGTCTGCAACCCTACCCCCATTCCACGCTCCATGGGGACTCTTTTACTGATGGGAGAACTTGCGTCCTAGTTCAGCAAACCTACCCTTGTCTGGGTTCGTAATTTTCGTATCTGCTCAAGTAATAATAATAGTCCCAAGGCTCCATCGCCCACTGTACGTATTTGAAGTGTACCTTTAATTAGGTATAGATAATAACCACCACCACCCCTCCATTCAATCCAACCCATGTATATTAGGACACACTTTTGTCCAGTTAAAAAAACTTCTTAAAGCATTTCAGAACCGAACACACTTCCTTTGTACGTTTATTGGGATGTTACACGATGATCGTATAAAGCTAAGTAGTCTTACGGTCGAGGGCTCCTCCAACAAGGCAGGAAGGGATCAGTGGTCCACGCCCCATCTTAGTCATACCTAAGACTCTAAAATTGGCAATCTGTAGTAACTACTTTGCCAGCGCCTGACACTATAGGAAACAGTACCAGTACTGGTGCCCCGGTGTCAGCAAAACTGTGACTGGATGAGACTCAATCCTGTATTGCGACAGCAGTCAATGTGGCAGTGTTGTCTCAAGGTGCCGTCCAGATACACACTTCGTTGGCGACTGGCCGTTAGGGAACAAAAACTAACCATCGTATTAATCTGCAGTTGATTTTCTCAAAGACCTTCTTCGAATAAATAGATAAGTGTTTTCATATACACGTACATCTCAAATCAAGGGTTTTTTTTAATGCTGTTGTTTTGCTTAACCAAGCACGAACCGAATGTAGAATGATCATACGGGGTGGACAAAAAAGAAAATACAGTATAGACCCACCTTTGTGGCGTGAGTGGTACTAAGACGTAAATCTTTAATGCCAAGCACGAAACAAGAGAGGAGAAAAGACACGGCACGTGGGGCGTGGGGAAAGGAGAATCAGTTCGCATGCGTGCCTGAATACGCACGTGCGTTATAACGTGGCTTACAAGCGTAGTGTAGTGTATCCAACCTAGCGTTGGAGTCCTCGTATTTCTACTTCTGAATCGCATCCGCCTCCTCGAGTATGGACTCGCAAGAAGGAAAGGTCGATTTAACGATCACCGTTATCATAAAAACCATCAGCCGCCAGAACACTTGAGCGGATCATGAGATAAAATCCTTGCAGAACGTGCCGGATGTCAGCTGTAGGAAGGCTACATTTTGCTACGACTTTTCAGTATCACGGCAGCAGCTGACTCAAACGTTTGGTACGCAGAATTATCAAGAGGACAGGCACCGTTGCGTTATTAGAAAAGAGAAAAGTTATGGGCCAACCATAAGCCAGCACTGTGACCTCTGTTAGTTATGCTTCTTAATGTTCTTATTCCCGAAGACACGAAAATTAAGGTGCACTTTTCAATGTCTAGGCAGAAAGGTGAGATAGAAGGACAAAGCAAAACTTGGATATTTCTCTTAACCAGATATTGCTGAGATTCTTTTAGCTTTCCAACTTAATTCACACCTAAAAATACTTACTTCACAGTGCCTGAGTTTCTCCAAAAATAGAATAAATGTCTTATTATCCCTAACATTATTAGCATCCCCACCACCAAACCACCACATTCTAACACCAACACCAACACGCGTTATGCGTTGGGAAACAATAATAACAACATATTAAGCGTACCGTAGTTAAGTATGAAAGCTATGATTGGCTTCGTATAAAGGTTGAGCAAGCCCAGAAGGTAAACAGCGGCCTTGCAAATCGACGA
Source organism: Lanistes nyassanus (assembly GCA_004794575.1). Lineage (NCBI taxonomy): Eukaryota > Metazoa > Mollusca > Gastropoda > Architaenioglossa > Ampullariidae > Lanistes > Lanistes nyassanus. Next base: position 122,626 of record SMGT01008023.1, on the reverse strand, counting down.
TTACAGAGTTATCGCTTTTTTAAGAAGTTTTGAACAGCATGTGGTCGCTCTTGACCAACACGAACATCCGGTTTTCAAGGGTGGCGGAATAGGAGAGAGGCGAAAAACACGAAGGACGACAAAACATTCCAATCCTTTAATTCGATCAAGATTAACGGTAAAATGTACGAGAACATGTCTCATTTCTCTCATTTAAAATTTAAAGTGCAATTCTTTGTCATTTTATCACAATGCGATTCACGATTCACCGAAACGATTCGTTATTTCAATTTTTCAAATGACGACATAAAATTTGTGGAGAATAATGTATTTCCACACAAATACGTTGGCAGAAGGGCAGCTGCATGTTTATAGATGTGCTTAAAAACTATTACTGACAGAGACAACAGTCTCTTTTAGTACTTTTACAATGCACCTGATGGCCTGAACGCGTTTGTTGCCTCTTGTGTGTTTATCACACGTGAGCCGGCACACGATATCAAGATGACGTGACCCGTTTTATCATACAAGAGAACACAACCCGGACATTTCTTACTCTCCAACTGGTGACGTCATTGATTTCCTCCTGACAGCTTTGCTGACTTGTCTGTGGATTTATTTCATGTGTGAAGGGTTTATAGTTCAGCTTAAAGGTAATACAGATGATTTTTCTTTTAAACATTTCTTAGACTTCTGGGTTTTTTTATTAAAAAAATTATCTCTTCCTACATCGGATAATTTAATTTTGTCAAATCGACTGATAGGGATGTGAAAAGAGATGTGAAAAGGTGAAAATTGAAGTCTTTATTATCTAGTAGGTAAAAGAATCAAGTCTGTATTTAGGCCTACGTCGCATTTCGTTTTTCCTTCATCCAATAATTGTTCTCATTCGACTGATTGATGTTAATGGAACAACCAGGAGAAAGCTTCAAATAAAGATAGGTTGCATAACCGTTTTTATCTCCAGTTTATACGTGAAGATGCACGCAAAATACACAGGGAGAATGGGCCTTGCGACCGCAGAGGATACGTAGCTGAGGATACGAAAACTTTGGATCATTTGTCACATTTAACTGATAGAAAACCTGTTTGTTTATGTACACCAGACAGAGAATTTCAGTTGATCGATCGTTGTGTGAAAGTTTTCAACAAAAAGATGTGAAGACAAGCTTTGAGGGAATATAAAAGGGCTTATAAATAAACAAACAATGTAATCTTTTGATTTTCTTCAGCAAAAATTGGAGATTATACAGCCAAGCTGTGAGTGGTCCTGTCTATGCTGTTTGAGGGGTGCATCTGGAATGGTAGATACGCGTGGCTCTTACGAGTGTAGGAATGTTCGTCTCGCCTCCAGTAACAGTAAATCGCACTTCAGAGCCACAAGGAAACACAAAGGCAAATATAGAAAACCCTGTCACTCTTTCACTCAGTCAGGCGGGCAAACGGGTTCTTGCAGAACGCCACGTGAACAAACTCCTTCAAATCCCTGCACGTTGCTGTGCTTTCTGGTGTTTGGGTTCAGTTTTTTGTCCGTGGTCTATTCTTCAATCAGTTCAGTGCCAAGCAAGCCGAGTGCAAGTGTAAGTATTGCAGCCACACCGAGCTCTCACGTCAGCATTTCTCAAAGTCATTCCTCGGACAACTCCAGCGTCAAGTGGGTACAGACCCCATCCTCTTCTCCACTGCCAGTTTGCCGTGTGGTTATCCTGGCACCAGCCAGGCTGCATTGGTATGGACTCTCAGACAACGCAACGTTCTGGAACACCCTGGACAATGCTCTGCAAACTGCCGGCAGCGTCGTCCAGGATGTGTGCAACATTGAACGGCAGGTGAAGTTCACTACCTGTAGCTTCCGGGCTGCAGTTTCGGCTGGACACGCTGCGTACAATGCTAGCGTGCTCATAGGCCCACCTTGTTCCAAAGGTAAAAACGAAACACCTTCTCCAGTACATTCCACAGCAACGGACACAGTAGTAAATAAAACACTTGGTTGGCGTTTTCTAAAATCACTGCTAAAGTTAAAGTATTCGCACTGAATTGTTGAAATTGGCTACAGCTTAATTTTGTTGCGACAGTATGAGCATAAATAATAGATTCCATTGTAATAATGAAATAATGAAAAGATTGATAATGATGATAATAATGATAATTGCGGTGGTGGCGGCGGCAGCTGTGGTGGTGGTGGTGGTGGTGGTGGTGGTGGTGGTGGTGGTGGTGGTGGTGACGACGACGACGACGATGATGATGATTGATGATGG
>SMGT01008023.1:58031-120333 GCA_004794575.1 Lanistes nyassanus | reverse complement strand
GTGGTGGCGGCGGCAGCTGTGGTGGTGGTGGTGGTGGTGGTGGTGGTGGTGGTGGTGGTGGTGACGACGACGACGACGATGATGATGATTGATGATGGCGATGGCGGCGATGATGATGATGATGATGATTTTATTGAATAGCTGCACGTATTGTATCTCTGCTCGGGAAACCCTTCATCAACTGGGTGCCGATGACAGACGGCAAGGACGATCAAGATACGGGCAGCGATGAAAAGGGCAATGAAGACAGCCTTGTGACCAGCAGCTTCGGAACACTCTCAAGCATCGCAGCCGCCTTGAATCTGGTTCTACGTCACTTTGGCTGGAGAAATGCAGGTCAGCTGAAATTTGTACTATATTTACAAGCTTGATGTTGTTGTTGCTGGTACTGGCGCTGTTGTTATTGATTGGGCTGATGGTGTTGTTGTTGTTGGTGGTGGTGGTGGTGGTGGTGGTGATGGTGGTGGTGGTCCGTTCTAATTTTTTTCATTTTATAGCGTATTTAAAGACTATTGACTGTTCCATTCGATTTAACATCGAATTACATTATTAAGGAGTAGTGATAATTTTTTAAAGCTAATTTTTGAAACGACTGAATTTTCTGGACACGTTCCTTGAGATGTTTGTGGTCTTTGACCGAAAAGCCCTGGTATTTGGTAACGACCGCCATTGCTCAGCACTTGCCGGGGCTGTCTATGGCATGACGTCATCAGACAATCTACTTTTTGCGCGCTTCGTCGTTGACGTCAACAAAACGACGGCGTATGAGGCGTTATCGCAGGCAGTCCAAGGCTCCAGAGGTAAAAGTTTTCCTTCTTTCTTTCCTTTCTTCCTTCCTTCCTTTCTTTTTTGTTTACTAACTAGGGTGTTTTAAAAACTAAGTATTGAGAATTGAAATATTTTATCATTCTTTCGGATTTATGACCCTTAATAAGTATTTATAGGTGGATAAGTAGACAGACAAACAGAGATATTGGCAGATAGACTGACGGACGGACAGACGGAGAGAGACAGAGAAAAGGACGGACGGACGGACGGACCGACAAAACGACAAACTGACGGACATACATACAGACAGACAGACAAACAGTCCAGGTACGTTTACATGCATATATCAAAATCATGCCATTCTCTTTTTATGTTTTTTAGTCATAATCTCCTGCATGGATCCAGGTGTGTTTTCGACCTTCCTGGCTTCAGTGGAAAACCTAGGATTAATGACCGGAAGTTACGTATTCATTCACGTCATCTTGAGCACGTGGTCTTGTGCGGGCAGCGAGAAGACTCAACGGGTACTTCAAAGGTTCAGCAACATGCTCTTTGTCAGCCTGTTAACCCCGCAGCTGATTGATCTCACTTCCACATCACAGTCAACAAAATGCAACCCGGGTTCAAAACTGAACAGTTTTGAGCTTAATGACCAGGTACTCGTCTATCTGTTTGTCTGCCTGTCCGTCCTTCCGTCTTTTTCTACTTTGGTAATTTTTTTCCTTGTTAATTTTCTTTCTTTCTCTTTCTGCTTCCTTCCTTTCACTGAAGGCACTTTTCATGCACCACATTACCACAGCAGCACAACACAGCGCATATGCCGCATTGACAAATTTTGTCACTTTCAGAGCAAGAACTTTTTTCCCCAGGTCGACTTCCTGGACTATTTTCATGACGCCATCTTGCTGTGGGCTGCTGCAAGATATCGATCAGCTACTGAAGAGTTATCATTCGTTAATCTGACCATTGAAGGTGGGTTTAAACAAAGTGTCATGAACGGACTAGTGAATTGATAGAAACTGCAGAGATCCCCAAGCATGCAGTACTATACCAGAGATGCTTGCTTTTCCATATAACAGGCCTACTGTCAATATTGCTATTGCAATGACGACAACAGTAGAGACAACAAGAGCTACCATTAGGGTTGTACCTGTTACGATTGCAAGCATCGTTATCACCAACTCTCCCGAAGAAGGCACCCGTCAGGTATGAGACAACAGTGGCGACAGTACAAAAACCCGTAAGGTTTATAGAAAGAAAAATAATAGTTGTGACATTTTGCATTAAAACAAATGAATTGGTAATGTGATTCCTCGAAGCAGTTTAAACCGGTTTAACCGTTGTTGTCCAGCACAAGAAGGAAAAGAACGTCTGTTCTGTCCTCCCCCTCATTTTACAAAGGCCTGGGACTTCGATAGTAACGCCTCCTGCATTCGCTTCCTGGTGAAAAGGAACCTGCTACGAGAACTTTCAAAAAGCGCAAAAAACTGGAGCCAATCAAATTACAGTCTCACATAAAAATATTCTAGTGTCTTAGGGTCACCAATAAAATCGTTTCAATTTCCTGGATGATTATACTGCCTATAACCCCACCCACCGCTCCCCTAAACGTCGCCCTAACCCCTACCCCTAGCCCCCACACTAAAACCCCCTCCTCTCGAAACATGCCCCCTCTTCCTCACTCCCCCCCACCCTCGAAAAGACCTGCAAAAAATAGCTCACCATTTGATTGGTTCCGCTTTTTACACATCCGAAATAGAGCTCTCCATTTGATTGGCTCCAGTGAATTAGAGCTTTTATGTGCTGACAGCGGCTCATTTAGAGTGAATTTGTTCTCGGCAATCCACATATTATATAATGTCTTCTCCTCAATAGTTAGTTAATATTCTCCTCAATAGTTAATGTCCCCTGTAATCTCTTCTACTTTACTTCTGTTACTGCGGCTGCTGCTGTCATATTTCAATGAAAGTAGTCCAAGTGAATTAATCTAGGTGTGTGCTTCAAACATTGTTCTTATTTCTATGAAGATTTTCTCCCCAGTAAACATCTACTCTCCGATATTAGCGAAATTGCGTGGTAACGATAGAGAAACTGATTCAAGCTAACTACTCAGACAAATAATGTCAGTGCTTCAGGGCATTCTCACTTCTTCAGGACACAACACACAAACACGAAAAGGTAAATACATAAAAATAAAGTATAAAACAAATACGAAATGAAATAACACTTCGTTCCAAATTGTGGGACTAGTTTCGTATGATTGACATAATTTGATTTAGTCGAGCCGTGTGCGGTCAGCCTTATCTCCTTCAATCATCACGAAATCAACAGATAATCGAACGAGGACCGGACAGGTGCGGCTGGATGAGCGGGGTATGAGAGTTCGCCACCATTGTCTGCTGCATTATCAGCGCCTCGGTCTGAGGCGCATTGCGGACTTGTCCGAGCACTTTAATTTGGTCGAGGACCTCGAATGGCCGGGGGGACAGTTGCCTTCCGGTGCCCTGGACGACATGTCCGTTGGGGGTAGGTATGGCACACCTGTATGTTTGGATAGCTGGGTAGTATAGGCGTTAGTATCTCCTGTTGGTAGTTAACGTAAAACACACACTATGAGCGGGCCTTACGACCGGAATTGTAGATACATACGTTCATGCAACCTGACCATGGAAGTCTTGCGGCTACAGAAATGTTCAGCGAGTGAAGGGTTCGGCCGAGTTCACTGCGCGAAATATGAGTATATCTCGCACAAAAACCGATTTATTGCAAGAGTTCAGTACAAGAAACGAGATGCGGGCATATAGTCGCTTTTAAGGTTACTTATAAATGTATGCTTTGTGTGCGCATAGGTTGATCTAGTTGTCTTCTGATGGTGCTAAACAATCAATGTAGTCATGCTAATTTTTCTGAGTACAAACTTTATTGTAGTTATGCTACAGAAAAGGCTTGTCCATTTTTTGGATATTAGAATCGGCTGTTGGTGGTCGCATAGCTGGCTACGTGGTTGGCGCTCTGCTGGCGGTTGTCCTTACCTTGCTGGCCGTATATTTCCTTCTCAGGTAGGGCTCACAACATTTTCAGAACATTTTACCGACTAGCGAGGCTTCTTGGACATCGCCTACCTCCTCCCTCCCTCCCAGCCTCTACCCTCACCACCCCCTTTTTCACTTTCCCTGTAGGGCAGTTTTTTGCATACTGAGTAAAATGTGAGAAACAAATATATATTTATATTTGTTCTGTTCCTAATCCACTCCGCTTCTCGATTCAACCTGTCTTCCGTGTTTGTCTGTTGGCTTATTTTTTTATTTATTTTATTTTGTTTCCTTTCCCCTTTTCAGCTACCTACAAGCAGACAGAATGACACAAGATACACTGATTAGTTTCCAATTATTTACGTATCTCAGCCTTCCTTTGAATTTCTTTCTATCTTTTTCCACGTTAATTTCTTCCACTGCTCGAACACGTGCATAAAGACACAAATTAAGCAGTGCTCTTACTTTCTGGTAGATGGTGGCGGCATGAGAAGCAGTCTCGAGAAATTTCTTGGAATGTTGAGAATCGTGACTTGAAACGTCGGCAACTTTACGCGCCGACATCCTGTCCACAGCATGGCGTCTCTCAACGTCGGCGTCTCCAGCGGATGGTGAGAGAACAGACACCGGATCGCACCTCAAGCAAGCAGCCAAGCAAACAACATGACAGAAACAAACAAACAAACAAAGACCAAACATACACACTTTTCAGTGTTCTATATAATACCCCAAGACCAAAAAGATTGTGAGCGTTTCCCTCTTTGTTGCTTTGTCTAATAACGCTGGATATTTTATCTTCCACTGGCTCGTGAAGTTGCCTTCTGGACACATGATAACTTTTCAATTTTACTTTTGCCTTTCCTATTGTTTTGATTCTTCTTTTGTTTTTCATTGGTTAGCTGTTTTCAAATCCTGTTTATTTGTTCGCATGCTCAAACGTGTTCCAAATCCAAATTGCAATTAGCAAAACTATGATGTCTGTGTGTACAGGACACTGTAGGAACTCTGGGTCTTGGTTCTTTCGGTAGTATAGACCGAAACATGCTGTTTACCCAAGTTGGAAATTACAAGGTAATGACGACTTTTCCCCCGGTCTTTAATGTTGAAAATATCTAACATCAAGGAGTTTGGTGAGGAAGAAAGGAGTAAGCAGCAATCATATAAATAATCATGACAAGTCCTGCGGGATTCCTGAAATGATATCTGTCTTCCGAATTCCTTCAGCACGTGAACCATGGGCTGTGGACACTGTTGTAATCTGCGCCCAAATAATCTGAAGCTTCCTCTAGCTTTTCGTTGTGCTCAGTTAGTGCGTTAAATAAAATGAGATCTGGTCTTACTCTGCGCGTGTGCGTGTGCGTATAAGTGTAGGTGTAAGAGCGCATGCGTGTTAAGCTGCGATTATTTCATTTCAGTTTCCGGAAATTGAAGTAAACTTTTGAACAATGACAGTAGAATTGCTGGAGAAGCTTCAACAATAGTAAGGACTAGAAAGAAGCTGCCAAAAACGATGACAGTAAAGGAAAGAAAGAGATGAGGAGAAATGATGATTTTTTTACGCCTTGGATTATTTATGTTTCTGCAGGGCACGCTGGTTGCAGTGAAGACCATACAGAGAAAGTCTTACAAGCTCACCCGTGAACTGATTGCAGACTTCAACACTGTAAGTGTCTGGGAAAAGCAAATCACTCGAGATTTCACATAGTCATTTTCTGGAACAATAATTCTGATTATTACAATTACACAGGTGTTACAACATAATTATTTCCAACAAAGTGACGAAGTCTGACATCTGAATCTGAAATTGCCTGTTTCCTTTACCGGTTTTAACTGAACAGGTGAAGCAGCTAGCTCACGACAACCTGAATACCTTTGTTGGGGCTCACCTGGAACCAGGAAATACTTACGTTCTCTTTAAGTACTGTGCTAAGGGCAGTCTACAGGTAATCGTGTACTTGTTTGTGTTTAGCTGTTTATTCTAATTTACAGGATCATTTAGTTTAAATAGTTTGCGAGGCAAAGGCTCCACATCAGTGAAGGGATTTTGTTTATACCCAACCAATTGACTTATTAAGACAAATAATTTGTCCAGTATCTGTTGGATAACCAATAGCAGAAACGAACGAAGGTACGAACGAACGAACGAACGAACGAACGAACGAACGAACGAACGAACGAACGAACGAACGAACGAACGAACGAACGAACGAACGAACGAACACGCTGCAGCTTGTATGGAAAATTCATGGATTCTCCCCTCTTTAACAGGATATTTTGGACAATGAAGACATCACACTGGACTGGATGTTTAAAATGTCTTTCATCATGGATCTAGCCAGAGTAAGTTAACTTTTGTTAGGAGGACTAGTGTTCCTTCATATGGAAAAAAACTGGGGAACCTAACGTTGTTTTAAAGGCTTTTTCAGCGAGAAAGTGGTATACTTTCAGAGCAGTGTATACTGGGTAATGTATGTATTGTAGGACTGACTTCTGTTTTAGCACCATCTGCATACATATAGGGTTGGTGAAAGCATGATAGGTAAATATGAAATGTGATGTGAAAGTGGAATCAGTGTCACCAAGTACTTATTTCCTCCAGCGCCACCATGGGTCTTCAAACTACATTTAAAGACATACTTTCACTTTCTGAACATCATATCATCCCTGATAACAATGCATACAAAAATAAATATGTACAGTTAGTGTGTCAGTAATTATGGGTGAAATATGGGTCGGACTTAAACGTGAGGCTTTAGCGATGAAAAGCGTGGTTCTCTGAAGGCCAACAGCAGGGGCTGTGCGTGAAATGAGATGTGGTTGTGCCAGGGGATGGAGTACCTGCACCGGTCACCGCTCAGGTCGCACGGCAGTCTCAAGTCCACCAACTGCGTAGTGGACAGCCGCTGGGTTCTCAAGGTCACCGACTTTGGGGCTGTGACGTCAGCAACAGACGATCAAGATGACGACACGGATGTTCAAGCCAACAGCGGTAAAATCTCACACGTGGCAAAATTGGCAGCTTTGCTAGCGTTCCCCGCAGACGCAACCATCCTCAACAAATTTCTCTATAGCTTGTGCTAAAAAGGTTGCGTGAAGGTTGTCGCTGATCGATCGGAAACCTATAATTTTGTCGCTTGCAGCGCCAACGTTGCGAGGTGTACAGCCAATCAGAAATCTCCGGCAGAGCAGCAACCCTTTTGTCTCCACCATTCAACATGGCTGTACATTCGGCAGACAACTCGCCGATTTCGTCTGCTGTCAGTTCTCTCAGCTGATCTGGTTTCACGATCCACTTTTGTACCTGGAGTGCTTTCACTTTTTGTTTTATCCTTTTTTTTATTACTTTTTGCACCTAATGATTGTGGCAGCAGACGGGTTATCTCCCTGTCTGAAGACAGCACATGGAAGTATTTGTGCAAAACAGCCTGTTTTATGTATCTATGTACATTGGCCAGTACAAATTCTAGGCGAGGCGGACTGATCGTGGCCCTATTAAAAGCTTAATAGTCATGTTTGGTCTTGTAAAAGGCTGATAAGACGCTTCGAATGTGTCTGTTTTTTTTAATAAAATATATATATATATAAATATATTTTAAAAATTCTGTTCGAAGAAGTTTTAGTAATGAGAGTGGGTATTTGTCGCTTAACATCCCACCGCAATCTATGTGCATATCAGGACGGTGTTGTTTAGACAGCAACACGTGGGACCGCTGTCACATCAAAGCCTTCGATCAATGCCAGCATCCAGTCACATTATACTGATACCGGGCCAACCAGTCTCAGCACTGTTTCCTGTAGCGCTAGGCTTCTAGCAGGGCAGCTACTAGATTGCCAGTTGGGGAGCGAACCACCGACCTCCCCACTTGGAAGCGGACGCCTTAACCTCTAGACCACAGAGGCCTTCTGTTTTAATAATGAGAACCTCCCCCCCCCCACCATGTTTAGCTGTGGAATAGACACGCTGGCTTACTATGGTGTGGAGTCTTCACACATTGAGACATAGATATGCTGTAGGCAAAGTATATTGTGGCTATGTTTTGGATTATGTTATAGCTATGCTGTGGACAGCGCCAGAACTTTTGCGCATGCAGCTTCGGCCTCGAAAAGGAACTCAGAAAGGAGACGTGTTCAGCTTCGCGATTGTTGTGCAAGAAATTCTTCTCAGAGTCGGTCCATACGGGTGTGATGCTCTCTCTGTTGATGGTGAGGGATCTACTATATTTGTTCTTGTTTTGAAACGTGTTTCAAAGAAAACACACAGACACACACACACACACACACCAAACACACAACGTAGACAGAACGAATAAATAAAGAAGGGGATGGAGGGAAGAAAGATGATACACCGACAAGCAAGGTGCATGGATTCATGGACGGACGGACAGTTAGAGAGAAAGAAAATCCTTTGATGGAAACCAACACATTAGAGAAAGGGAGAGCGAACGGTTCGATATCAAGGAGATGATCTTGTAGCTTCGCTGTTCCTCCTCAACATCGCTAGAGATCATCGGGCTGGTCAGAAGAGGGGGTACTCCACCCTACCGCCCCCGTATCCCAGAAGACAGCGGAGTGCCAGAGAAGGGGCTGGCCTTGATGACGTCATGCTGGGACGAGTCGTCTGACCACCGACCCGATTTCAGCTTTATCAAAAAGTGTCTTCGCGAGCTGAACGGTGGAAGGTGAGTGGTTCATGCTCGCTCGACGTCCGTACGTCTGTCCGTCCGTACGTCTGTCCGTCCGTACGTCTGTCCGTGCTTGCGTGTTTTCGTTCGTTCGTTCGTTCTTTCGCTTTCTCGCCCGTCCGCCCGCCCGCCCAGGCACCGGCACACGCATGCAGAACTGAACACATATATCGAGCAGTTATACATCGAGGTCATACAATACGGTCACAACTACCTTTGTGAATATATAATTCCTTTCGTCTAAGCTATCGTAATATGATTTATCTCGCTGTTGTTTTCGTGGTTGTTCACAGCACATTCCGCTAACAGAAGTTTATGTTTTAAAAAACGAATTACACACGTCCCCCTCACGTAATGGTAAATTGTGCAATACGTTGTATTGACTGGAGGAGGAAGAGGAAGCAAGCGAGGCTCGTCTTATATCTGGTGTCGGCTGCAGGAAGCTGAACGTGGTGGACAACATGCTGGCTTTGATGGAGACGCACAGCTCGCGGCTGGAGCACCTGGTGGCTGAGCGGACGGTCGAACTGGCCCAGGAAAAAGCCCGCACTGACCGCCTCCTGTACCAGATGCTGCCGCCGTAAGTCGGGTCAAGGCCGTATCACGTGACGGCACAGTTTCTCATCTACCATCTACCCGTAGCGAATACCGCGTAGACCAAGCTGAACGATCTCACAGATCAGCGTAAACAAACAAAGCAAAAAACAAAATAAACAAACACACACACAAACAAAAACAAGGAAAACAAAAAGGTCTATGATAGCTCTTGTGACATCCAGTACAGCATCTTCTACTTTCTCCAAGCTCTAGTCAGTGGTAAAGAACAAATGAAGACCGAGCACTTAAAATTATCGAAAGATAACTCCAAGAAAGGTACCTGCAGCGCTCAAACATAGCCGTATGCAGACGCCTATGCCCAAGGGAGCTTACCGTAGCCAAACACGTAGCAAAGGGTTAGGGCCGAAAGAAAGGAACTTGGCGTCTGCATACGGCTAAGTTTGAGCGCTGCCAGTGCCTTTGTTGGAGTTATCTAGTCAGTGGCTTACTTTTTTAAAAGCTTTTTTATAGTCTGCAGTATTCGCTGCTTTTAAACACTTTATCACATATGATTCCCATAGCCACTGTCAACCCTTAACGAGAATTGCAGGTATGCCTCCAGGAATAATGTACCATTGAGTGCGTCGAATCTAGTCCGCCTGTTCCACGTGGCAGAAATAACTGCTGATGCTTGACAATCAAGGTGTCATGTGTCTGCAGGTCGGTGGCAGAGCAGCTAAAAAGCGGCAAGCACGTGGTGCCGGAATTCTTCCACTCGGTGTCTATTTTCTTCTCGGATATCGTCGGCTTCACGACTATTGCCAGTCAGAGCAAACCTCTGGAGGTGCGTGAGTGTCGGCAGGTCATTTTGTCTTGTTCTGGTGCCTGTAGAGTGATCTCCCTGTCTGAATTTCTGGTGCCTGTAGAGTGACCTTCCTGTCTGTATTTCTGGTGCCTGTAGAGTGATCTCCCTGTCTGAATTTCTGGTGCCTGTAGAGTGATCTCCCTGTCTGTTTTTCTGGTGCCTGTAGAGTGATCTCCCTGTCTGTATTTCTGGTGCCTTTAGAGTGATCTCCCTGTCTGTATTTCTGGCCCCTGTAGAGTGATCTCCCTGTCTGTATTTCTGGCGCCTGTAGAGTGATCTCCCAGTCTGTATTTCTGGCGCCTGTAGAGTGATCTCCCAGTCTTTATTTATGGTGCCTGTAGAGTGATCTTCCTGTCTGTATTTCTGGCGCCTGTAGAGATATCTCTGTCTTTATTTATGGTGCCTGTAGAGTGATCTTCCTGTCTTTATTTCTGGTGCCTGTAGAGTGATCTCCCTGTCTGTATTTCTGGTGCCTTTAGAGTGATCTCCCTGTCTGTATTTCTGGCGCCTGTAGAGTGATCTCCCTGTCTGTATTTCTGGCGCCTGTAGAGATATCTCTGTCTTTATTTCTGGTGCCTGTAGAGTGATCTTCCTGTCTGTATTTCTGGATGCCTGTAGAGTGACCTTCCTGTCTTTATTTCTGGATGCCTGTAGAGTGACCTTCCTGTCTTTATTTCTGGATGCCTGTAGAGTGACCTTCCTGTCTTTTTTTTCTGATGCCTGCCTGCTTGTTGACCTACCTGTCTTTCGGGATGCCTTCTTTTAATCTCTACCCCTTTTAATGCTTCTAAGTGCACTCGTCATGTATCTTTGCATTTTTGAAGTCACTCATTTAGTCGTCTTTAGTACGAAGTGTATCAATACTGGGGTATATATGCTGTATATGTGTATGTGTGCACAGGTGTGAGCATTAAAACTTGTCACACAGACTCACAGTGGCGCTCGCTTGCAGGTGGTGGACCTATTGAATGACCTGTACACGGCATTTGATGACGTTATCTCCAGGCGTGACGTCTATAAGGTGTGTATGCCATGCAGGATGTGTGTCAGTTATTCTGATCAACGCTTAAAAATATCCTGCACACCAGTAATTCTATTTACGAACTTTCCCTTTTTCATGCGCCAAAGTGAAATTATTGTATTTTAATGACTTCCAGAAATATTTCTGACCACCATCCTGGGATATGCGACTGTTTAGCCTTTTTTTAAAATAAGGCATTGTTTTCTACCAACACCATGTTGTGTTAATTATTAAAAATAGTTTAAATTTTATAGGGATTAGAGGAGGATGTTAGTGGTATTAGATCTCTTGATGTTACAACCGACAAGTAAAATTAAACATTTGGACATGCGTTTGTTCTGTTGAGGGTAAAAAAGCCCTTTATTTCTATATAGTAGCGTAAACCCAAGCCTTATATATACATATATCGTTATATATCCTTTTATACATTTATCCTTATATTTATACATATATGAACGAACGCAGGGATGGAAAATTCTTGCCAGATCACTCAGAATCGTTAAATCACTGTATGGGCCCTAGGGCGATATTTTTGTCGACTGCTACAACAGCCATTCTTGAAAAGCGTGTGACGTAGTGAGAGATTGTTATACAAAAACAAATTAAAAATTAGGCTAGTGGAGAAATTTGGTGTGCTAGTGAGGTTAGCCCGGAGGGCCATGAAAATTGTGGAACTTTCCCGTTCCTGTAGATATTAATACATATATATAGATATGGCTATATAAATTTATCGAGATAGATATAGATATGTTTTCGTATGTCGACGATACAGGTTGAGACCATCGGTGATGCCTACATGTGTGTGTCCGGCTGTCCTCATAGCAACGGTCCACGTCACAGCGCGGAGATAGCAGAAATGGCACTAGATCTCGTTTCCACGGTAACCAAAGTCCGCATTCGCCACCGCCCGAACGAGGCTCTGAATTTGCGCGTAGGTCTACATACGGGTCCTTGCGCGGCTGGAGTTGTGGGCGTGACCATGCCCAGGTACTGTTTGTTTGGCGACACCGTGAACATGGCGTCGCGAATGGAATCAACAGGGAAAGGTATGCACCTATACAAAACATGGAAGGCTGAAGTAGCTGGCTGAATTCTGCACTGCCATCTATTTCCTCGTTAGGGTTTCAGATAATCATTTTCTGTCTGTCTGTCCGTCCGTCCGTACATCCCTCTTTCTGTCTGTCTTCTCAGGCTCATTCTCTTCACGCCTCCTTGTCTCCCCGCACACAATCCACCACACTCTAACGTTGTTGTCGCCATTCTGCTTCTCATTCTTTCTGAGGAAGGGGTGACCTTCCCATCAAGCTGAAACCTGTCAGACACCAGAAAGAGGCGTGTGTATTGACCATGTTTAACCATTTATTACGTCACAGCGCTGCACATCCACATCAGCTCAGAGATGCACGAGGCACTTCATCGGCTTGAGTGTGGCTTCCTGACTCTGGAACGTGGGCTGGTAGAAATCAAGGTCAGTCGGCGCCTAACAGAATTAGAAACAATTTGTGTACTTCACAGTCTGGAATACTTAACACTCTGACACACAGTAACATTGTGCTTCCATGGTCGCATTATGGCATGACTTATAAGAAATTGTATGCAACACTTCCAGGGAAAAGGAACTCTCAAGACATACTGGCTGGTGGGTAAGGAGGGTTATGGTAATCATCTTCCGGAAACTTTCAGCAGGTCTGTGTTATATCTAATCTTTCTACATACACTGTACTAATGGCACAAGGTACAAGTTATATATTTATATGTGTGTGTGGGTGGGTGCGTGCGGGCGTTCGTGCACTATGGGACTGCAATAGATTTGATCACATATAGGGCTTGTTATTGTAATTCAGAAATATGCCAAAAGCGAAACCAACACAGCACATAATTGCACTAAACACCAAAACACATTACTCAATACAGAAAGGCTCAAACTCTTATTATGAAATTGTGATAGAGGATTGTATGCCAAATGTTGCAGTAAGTAAGAAAGAAAGTTAAATACTGAAAATTATCCTAAAAATACATTAAAAGAATGTACTTTTTGTAAAAAAAAAAACCTTGAACATTGGAAGGGGGGGGGGACATTAGCAATGGAGGAACATTTACAATGTAAGAATGTTAACATTTTCTGGAATGGTTTGGAAACATTTGAAGGACAACTACCAGCATGTCTTTAATCGCCGTCTTTTAAGACGATAATGATGCACGAGCACGTTAACTGAATTTCTGAACTACATGTACATCACTCTATTTAGGGGATTTAGATTCCGCAAACCAGCTTTGGGGACCCAACATCGTTTATCGTTAATTGATTTTTCCAGATATATACTACAGTAAGATAGTTCGTAGCTGTGCATGAGAAAATATTACATGTGTATACCATAACTATTTACGAAAATGTCAGACATTCATGGAAACTTGGATATATTCCATAAAATAAAGCAATTACCTCCCACAACAATTTCATGACATATTTGAAGCTGTATTTGCTTCTGTATGTTCAGATTAAGGAAGCGTCTGGAAGAGTCTAGCTACTCCCCACCTTCTCCCTCCGTGACCTCCCTGGCTGTCGGTGACGGAATGTACAGTGCGCTACGAAAGATGTCCATTGCCCTGAGCAACATCACTGTGGGTTCAGATTCCGATGACGGAAGTATTGGCGCTCCTGCCAGTCCTGTCAGGTGACGTCGATTGTTCGCCCTCGCGCTCCACACACACCCCATCCCTTCTCTATTTTAACCCTTAATATTTTGTTGTTGTTATTTCTTTTGTCAGCATATTAGAACATCGCGACACACGTTATTCAGCATCAGCATCTCTTTTCATATGAACATGTTGCTTTTGCAGGTCTTTTCAAACTGGCACGTCCCTCAAAAGGTTAAATTTCTCCTCTGTTCAGATCTGAGAGTGTGAGCGGGGCAGACAGCGGGTTTCCTAGGCAACACAAAAGTTCTGACGGCACGTACTACAGTCTGCCTCCTGCTGTCGGCGAAGAAAACGACGTGTTTACAACGATGGCCGCCACCGACTTCGCAACTTTTGATGATGTCAGCATGCAACAGAACGCCATTCCAAGAATACAGATCTCCTAATTAGTATCCACCCACTTAACAGCAGGTTGCATTATTTCCAGGGACAAAACTACGTCTTGATCTGGTTTTTAAATTTTCCATACCCTTTATTTGTTTTGTTCAAGTCTGACCGTATTGAGGGTCGGGGGTAGATTAAGGTTTCTTTATTGCAGACCATATGTAAACAGATGTACAGAATGAATCACACCTGAAGACAAGGAAACGTTTTGTACATTTTAAACGCATGAGGATGCGCACCAGGTATTAAGTTTGGGGTTACTTCAGGGATAATGGGCTGCCGACATCTTTATATGGAAAAACATGTCAAGCGATCCTTGACTTTTGACAAGTTCTTGCCAGCTGGGGCAGGTCTGGGTCAGAACCACTGGAGTGCCAGTTTCCAGAACTGTTCCAATAAAGTTTGTTGACCCCCCAAACACTTGCTCGCAGAGTTCTGAGTATTGTCTATGTTGTGAGTTTTCAGGCGTCTAGTTGCCCTAACCAATCAGGAGGTAGAGCGAATTGTTACGGGCGACCCGATTGGTTCGACAAAATAGCCACGAGAGACCGCGCGGTGGAGTGGGGAAGGTAGCCGGCTGAGAGCGAGGGGAACCCGCACCCCGTCCCCCGGTTGACCCGTCACCCTGAGGGGGGGGTCGGCTGCGAGGTGGGGGCGAACCACCCTCCACGGGCTACAGACCACCACCCCGAACGGGTAGTGCGCGCTTGCAAGTCCGCGCGCAGGGCTATATAGGCAACCGACCGCAAATGTTCAGGGCCGAAATGTGAAATGCCGATGGCCGTTTGCAAAAGTCGTATGCTGAGCGCCAAGTGTCGAACAGCGAGGTCGGATCTACGAGTACAGCCATTAACCGCGACGTGGATAGCGAACCAGTAGTGCATTTCGGACCGGTGTTGTGATGGTGGAGCTGAGAGACGTGGCGTCTGCGGTATTCCTATCCAGCATCGTGAATGTGAGTTTACGTACAGTGTAGGACACGACCGTAGCTCGAAGATAAGTTAGGCAAACTTAGACGGTAGTAAATCATACGGGTTGATTTATCGGTTTGTTCTTGTGTGATCGTTCGGTCGATCTTATTGGTGTTAAGACGTCGGCGCGACGTCATATTCAGAGAGGTTTAGTTCAGAAAGGATACAGTGTTTCCTTGTGTTTACCGAAGTGAAGTATCGGTACTGTAGTTGATTCATAACCCGGTCAATAACGTGTGTGTGTAGATACGGATAGCGCTGGGATGAACGTATGAGAGTGCGAGTGATTGTTCTACGTACACCAGTAGATGTATAGTGGAGCATCATTCATTGTGTAGTGAAATATTCTGGAGTAACTGTAAATAAATAGAGTAGTGTATTATCGTTGCCCGCTTTTGTTAAGTTGTGCGCGTGACAAGCAAGGGGGTGGGGGCTTGAGCCGGTTAGAAATTGAGGAAATTAGGTAGTGATTGCAGTGTTAGTTTCCCCCTTCTTGACACATTTTTATGTTGTGATAACTCGAGTCGAACGAGCAGAGTAGTAAAACACATAAAGCGCCATACCCCTAGACACGACAGAGAAAAACCGCGACAGTCTATATAATCAGTCAATATTTGGTTTTGAAGCTCAGAGAGAATTTTAAACATCAGTTCATTGGCGCACAAGATCTCATGACAGGGTAAGAGGAAAGGGCGGCTGAGGAACAGGATGGGGAAAGTATTTTTCCCACTCTAGTTCCAGGCGCACATGCTCAGACCAACTCTCACCCCGATTAACGTACGCTTCCAGACTTATGCTTGAAATTATACATGAAGATAAAAGCTCTACCTAACTTCCCTACCCCTACCCCTTACCCCCTTCCCCTTAAAATAATCGTAAGCTAATATGGGTATTGAACCTGCAACTTTGAACTAAACAGCCATGTCTTTACCACTTAGCTACCGATCACCACGGAGTGTTCTCCTTATTGTAACTATAAGAATTAAGTGACGCTGTGTAGGCTTGACCTATAATCAGTTATTGGGTTAGCAACCGAAATGCGCATGCGCAGTGCCTTGGTAGGTCTGCGCGCCTGGACCGCCTGGAACTCAAGTGGGGAAAAAATTCGCTCCCTGATCAGGGAGGAACAGACAGACAGACAGACAAACAGACAGACAGACAGGGTCATCAGTTACATACGAAAAATATAAAAACAAAAAAGGAGATAAAAGATATGCAGATAAAACAAAATTTAATTTAAAAATTACAAAAAGCAAAAAAGCAAAATGAGAAAAGAGACCCACCAGTAATGGAACACGGAAGAAAATAAACTACTTTTGTTTGTCATTTTGTGTTTATTATCCAAGTGGTACACCGGCATAACTTTATACCGGGTAATTGTAACAGTTCAGAAACTCTGTCACACAGAAACTCACAAAGGTCAATAGCAGAACGCGTGCGACCTCAGTGACAGTTATAGGAGCTTTGCTAATTAAAAATCTAGTTTGTAAACAATTTTCTAACTCCCGGAATGAAAACCAATTTCTCAATTAAAGTGTATACCGTTGTTTCACATTTGGTTTCAAAATCAGATTTTTTCCCAACGGATACTGTCATGACCTCATGTCTGTGCAGTCCGGAAAGACCGCATTGCACATCAAACAACTGAGGCAAAAGCTATCCAGACTTGGCTCCCATGGGATTAGAAGAGGTCAAGGCCATGGCGAAAGAACCTCGCATTGGCATCGCCATGCGCGTTTCCATCAAGTGCAGCAAAGCGAGTTTGACGACCATTCGCTGTTGGATATAGTGCGCCAGCGTTTGGCTGCAAATAGAAAAAGTCAACATTTCATGATAACCATATTTTAACGAAAACTAATATTTCATTTCTGATATTTTGGAGGAACATATAAAAATTGGGTACGGTCCCGAAGGCGCAAGCGCAAGATATTCAAAATTTCGGGCAATATGATTCGCGGATGGGGTTAGGAGACTGTAATGGGTCCTCAATCAGATTCCGTTTGATTTTTCCGTTCTCTGGCTTGTGTTTGGCTTCCCCTTGGATTTAGCGTCCCTCCCGCAAGCTTCCAAACTTCCTCCTTCGCTTCCTCGCTTGTTTCCTTACTTACTTGCTTCCTTGTTTGGCTTTCTACCATTCTTCACAACCCCTCCCCATTTCTCTCTTTCCCTCCTCCACTCTCCGTACCGCATTTTCTTTACATGACTTCAATGTTACCTCTATTTGCAGTCTATTCTTACCACGGTCGAACGTAACACGCAATCATCAAGAAACACAGTCACAGTTTTACTTTGCGTAAAATAACTTCGTGTCTCCTTAAAACGTTTATAAAATTGTTTATGCAGTTAAAATCCGGTTGCTTGTGACTGCAGGCAGATTTAACATTGTAAAGCTCTGTCTCTCAATTCAGTAGAAATCCGGTCTTTATTATCACTGCGCAAAAATGTACATTAAATCAAAAAGGATCTTAAACTCGTGTTTATCTCAAGGATATGTCTGGAAATTCTTATGCCTCCCTTTTGCATTAATGCAGATTTTCGTGCAGAGTATAACTCAGTAGAAATGCTGTGTAGAATTCAGTAGAAATGCTGTGTAGAATTCAGTAGAAATGCTCCCACAATCATTAAAGCAAACAGAGTCTTTAATAAAACAAAACTCACTAAGCCGCAACATCGGTGTAGAAGCTCTTCAAAAGCTTCATTCTGGCAGACTGGATCTTCTCCTCAAATGCCATCATATCTTGCAGTGACGTCATCGGTAGTGCTGCAAACGTCATCAAGACAATGTACAGACATAAACAATCTTATCCAAGGAGCAAAGTTAGTTCGAAAGAGCATGCTAACCGAATTTTGTTTTGGTGTGATTTCACATGAAATAATGTAAAGCCAGACGCCTCGTCTGTAATGGGCAGCGACATTGAAAAGATTCTTGAGTTTGCAAAAGGGCGGTGGGGTGATAGGGGATAGGAAAATCTGACTGATGTAGGAGCAGGATAATGCTGAACGCAGAACCTTGAGCTAGTTGCGTCGCCTTGCATAAACATAATAGTTCAAAGCTTACGTCAAGTTCTGTCCAGTCGCTGTTTTGTTCTGCTACCCTCTCAGGTTAAGCATGCGCAGTCAGGAACTACCAAACTACTCACACATGGGGCCTGGCACCAGGGAAGGCAGGATAGATTCCTGGTCGCTCTTGCCAGTGACGTTCTGACTGGGATCCTGACCCTGAGGCAACATCTGAGACAGGATCTTCAGGCCGAGTGGCTGGGAGGCGGAGTTCTCATCCGCGGCCGGTTTTTCGGTGGGAATGTCCTGCGTGGGGAGTCCCATTCCTGGCATGAATGGTGGCATCTGGGTGCTTGGGGACTGCCCCAGCATGCCCATCTGCTCCATTTGGGGTGGCATGCCCTGCAGCCGCAGCAGCTCAGGAGGCATGCCGCGTTCCTGCGATGGCATGCCTGGCATGAAAGGATTCTGGCCGGGCATCTGGGATGGTGATGGCATGCCGGGCATGAAGGGATTCTGACCGGGCATCTGGGATGGTGATGGCATGCCTGGCATGAAAGGATTCTGGCCGGGCATCTGGGATGGTGATGGCATGCCTGGCATGAAAGGATTCTGACCGGGCATCTGGGATGGTGATGGCATGCCTGGCATGAAAGGATTCTGGCCGGGCATCTGGGATGGTGATGGCATGCCGGGCATGAAAGGATTCTGACCGGGCATCTGGGATGGTGATGGCATGCCTGGCATGAGAGGATTCTGACCTGGCAGTTGGGATTGAGACTGCACGTCTGGCATGAGAGGATTCTGACCTGGCAATTGAGATGGGGATTGCATGTCTGGCATCTGACCTGGCAACGACATTGGATTCATCATTCCTTGCATGACGGGATGCTGACCTGGCAGTTGGGATTGAGATGGCATGCCTGGCATCTGAGAAGCGGCAATCCTCTGCATATGCAGCTGCTGTGCCAGAAGCTGAGGTGGGACACCCTGCATCTGAGCCTGTGCTATTAGCAGCTGCAGCTGAGGAGGGACGCGGGGCTGAGGTCCCGTGGTCCCGCTGGCCGCTGGGTCATACTGCGAATGGTCGAAGCCGGCTAAACAGACAGGAGAAAAGGAGGTTCGTGTTCAGTGCAGGAACTTCTTTTTCGTAACAGACTGAGGTATAAGCTGGCTAGCTAAAACAAAAAAGGAGCAGCGTGAAAAAATTCTGAATCCCACAAACCTTTTTTTTATCATCGTCGTCAAAATCATTAGCCTCGTCGTCATCATCATCATAATCATCAACAACCTCAGTAATAACAGCAAAAGTAACAACAATGTAATCTTCTTCCCATGTGCACGATCTTGAAGAAAATGACCCATGACAGGTGCTGTTATTCAAAGTGAAACAGAGTCTGAACATAACAAATATATCATTATCTTGGTATCCATATCTGAACTGTATAAGACAGAAAATGTTTGAAACGGATATTAGAAAGGCTTCGTAACTTCCTGTTACGGAAAGGGTAGAGTTCATTGAACGTCTTCTCACCGTTTTCCCTGGCGAGGAAAGACTGAAGAGGTCTTTGGGCGTTAGCGGTGGAATCTTTGGACACCTCGTTTTCTTTTGCTGATCCTGCGACTTCCGGCTCAGCTGTAGTGGTCAGTGTTGATGTCTGGTCATTTTGCTGGATGCTGTTTGTCATAGGCAGCTGTCCTGTAGGCGGCAGCTGTCCAAAAGGAGGCATCTGTCCGTTAGGAGGCAGCTGTCCCATAGGCAGCATTTGTCCAAAAGGAGGCATCTGTGCGTTAGGAGGCAGCTGTCCTGTAGGCAGCATTTGTCCAAAAGGAGGCATCTGTCCGTTAGGAGGCAGCTGTCCTGTAGGCGGCATTTGTCCAAATGGAGGCAGTTGTCCGAAAGGAGGCATCTGTCCCATAGGAGGCATCTGTCCCATAGGAGGCATCTGTGCGTTAGGAGGCATCTGTCCAAATGGAGGCATCTGTCCAAATGGAGGCATCTGTCCCATAAGTGACATCTGTCCAGCTGTGGGCTTTGATCCGGAAGAAGACATCGGTCCAAACGGTAGCATTATTGGTCCACCTTGCCCGACTGAGGCACCATCTTTAAACTGCGTAGGTGTTCCTGCAGGACTTCCCTGAGCTCTCATCATAAGTTCAATTGGTCCCATCTGTCCTATCGGTCCCATTTGTCCCATCGGTCCCATCGGTCCCATCGGTCCCATTTGTCCCATTTGTCCCATCTGTCCTACTGGTCCTGATTGTCCGAAAGGACCAAAGGGGCCCATCTGACCGACAGCTCCTAATGATGCCAAAGGAAGACGACCGCTTGCAGCCCCATCTTTCTCGCCGCCTATCTTTGCCTCGCTGCTCTTGTCGCTTACTGGGCTAGGCGTCGGCACAGGGAAACCGCTGCCCTGGATGGGGGAACCGGGGAAGGGGAGGGGCAGGGGGCCACTGGGTGCCACGGACGGCAGGCCGTTGAAGCTAGCAGGTGTCGGGGGTGGGGGCACGAGACGTTCTGCTGGAGCATTGTTGCCTGGCACTGGCAAAGGTCGGGCTGGATGAGAAAGAACAGACCTCTTTCACGTCCATTGTCTCGCGATAACTATCTTCATCAGTGTGCATCGTCACTATGGTCATCTAACATTCCTCCCCTTTGTACCATTCTCTTTTTTTTTGCGCAGGTAGAACGCGCATGTATCTCGCTTAAAGGCCAACTACTGAATTTACAGGATATATCGGTGCTTTATATTTGCTGAAATGCGCATTTTGGCACAATTCTACCATCATGGTCATGGATGTCATAATAAACGACATCTGTCTTTTATCATAATGGCGTCTGTCAATTCTCCAGCCTTAACTGTCTGGATGTCTGTCCGTCCCTCTCTCTCAACCTCTCCCCCCTCATTATACACTCACAGACAGACAGACAGACAGACAGACAGACAGACAGACAGACAGACAGACAGACAGACAGACAGACAGACAGACAGACAGACAGACAGACAGACAGACAGACAGACAGACACTTAACCGCTGCATTAAAGTAAAGGAAACTGTAATTTCCGAGTCTGACTTACCAAGTTTGGGATCAGCATTGTCTTTTCCGCTTGGAGCTGAGAAGGCAAAAGTTGTTAAATCTGAATAAATACTTCACACTTAAATTCAATACTGCAAAATAAAATGGTGACGAAGAATTCGGAACATAATTTTCTGAGCATGATGATTTTAAACGCTAGATCTAGCTGTATGGTTTAGCATGCCTATTTCCCTTGTTTGTTAATTTTTTTAATTATGTCGATATGTCCCATCTGGCTGGCTGCCTCCCTGTTTGCCTGCCTGCCTGTCTGTCCGTCCGTCCGTCCATTAGTCCGTCCGTCCGTCCGTCTGTCCGTCTGTCTGTCGATCGAGATATGTCTTTCGTGTGCTTGTTGTTTTTGGCTAGGCCTTTCTTCCTTTCCTGGGTGGATTGTTTAAAGAGTTCTCAGTTTGCTCCTTTACTTTCGCTAGTTCACCGCTTCACTGTTCGCTTGTTGTCTTCACAGATGCTTCGAGACTGAAAAATTGTAGGAGGTATTTTCTTCCTAAAATATATCCAGCAATACTTTTCTTGACCTGTAATAGGAATGAGGCAGATGACGTCACTAGCGCGTGCTTTATATCGGCCGGCTGGGACGGAAAGGGCCCAGAAACCGTCCTGACTGCCCAAGGCTGTGTAGTTATGGACGATGAGCGATAATAACCCATGACAGCTGACGAGGTTGACAACGACAGAGCACACAATAAAGTGCCCGGTCGTGTACCGACGTGGCGATCCTGAGGCGATCTGCTGACGCCTCATCAATCAGGGGGGGTCAGTTAAACATATTTCATCTCCAAAGGGATGCCGAAGATGGCGGGACAGCCACAAGCCTTAAACGTCAAGGGACTCGGCTATTAAAAAATGGACGTGTGACACAAAGATCAATTTCAAACTAACTCCTCAATCCCTCCCACCTCCCCCGGCATCGGCATAGTCATCCATTTACAGATCACTTGGAAGACTTGGTGTATTGTACCCTCGTCCTGACCTGACCTTCCCCAACATTCTCCACCCACCAATACCTGCCACAATTCGATAATTCCTCTCTGCATGTCTGTTTGTCATTCTCGTGCCCCCAGCCTCTATTTCTCATCTCTTTTTTCACCTTGCTGCTTTCTTTCTGTGTGACTGTCCTTTTTTTCTTTCTTTCTCTTTTTCTTTCTTTTTCTGTCCGTCCGTCACTCTGTCTGTCTGTCCGTCCGTCCCTCTGTCTGTCCTTCCGTCCGTCCCTCTGTCTGTCCTTCCGTCCGTGCGTCCTTCCTTCCCTCTGTCTGTCCCTCCGACAGCCCGTTTTTCTTTCTTTCTTGTCTGTTGTATTAGTCAAAAGTGACGCAGCGGAAAAAAACAAAGCTACGTTTATACAATATTCTGCATTCTAAATATGTGTCGCGTAGCTCTCATAAATTTTACAGCTTTTGGCTTGTTCTAAAAAGCCATGTTTAAGTTAGGCCTACCTGAATCCTTTGCCCTTTAGCGCTAACTTCTGTGTTATTAACTTTTCAGAGCAGGCTGGACCTTGCTAAGGTTTTTTAGCACCTTTGTTTTCGATACTTTTTCCGCCCCTAGTGTTGTAGAAAAGCTAAAGTTTCTGAGGATTATGTAAGCAATAAGTAAGCGAGCAATTGTATTACACTTGTATAAAACCAAATTCATAACATAACCAATTAGATAGTAGACGGGGGCTTTTTAATTTTTAATTTACACAGAGGACCTGTCCTATGCCACGTTTTAGACTTGCAAATACACTTCCCACACCATCTTTTCAATTATATATATATATATCTGGCATTAACTGTGGTCTGACACAAATTCATTAGGAAAGACTCTTAGCTTCAGCACTTGACAACATTCGACATGACATCTGTGACAGAGAGTTCCATAGGTTACAAAATTGTGACATCTATTTCGGAGATTATGAATTTATTTTATTAATATTTAGACATATTCTGACCATAGTATTGCCGAAATTGACATGTATGCCTGATATCGCCTTCTCAGCAGCTTTGCACGTGTTACTGTCACCAAAATACGTCAGATATTATCACCCTAACCACATCACGACGTTAAGCGTGACGTATGTTCGATGTATAACCCTGTCGCCACTCACCTGGTGATAAAGCTTCACGGGCGGCACGGGGTCGGGAGTAGACCGCCCCGACAAGCAAAAGCACACAGACTGTTGTCACGCCTCTCATCTGGATAGTTTTAGACAAACACATTTTAGTTTTCCCTCTGTTCTAATTGTCTAAAATGAAAATTAATAAAGCTAATCTTCTAAAGTTTATTTGAACGTTTAGAACTCATATTTTCGAAACATGTTTATGGTTAAACACAGCTTACTTATTTTCTGAATTGTTGGTATTGAGTGGGTCACCCCTAAAAAAAAATCTCACATCCTCCGTTCCCTTTGAATTTTCAACGTGTTGTTGTTGTTGTTGGATGATGATGATGATGATGATGATGATGATGATGACGACGATGATTTCCAAGATGTGAAAATATTATTATAAGATTATTTATAGGGGTAGTTGGATTTTAATTTCCTTCATTCAATATGGTTTACATTCTTAATAAAATAATGATTTTCATTGTACTTTATACGCTCATTTCTCGTACTCTCCATTGTAGACATTTAAAAGTGACTTTTGCTCCTTATCCGTTCTTGACTGGGCAAATCTTTTACTGCGTTCTCTCAATTAATTAATGAACCCCAGTTCGCCCCATACGAATTGGCTGTTAAGGCTTTGTCCAGTTGAGAACATTATGAAGAAAGCCTCCTTGTACGGAGATCTTCAGAATGGTGTTGGAACATTCCTGACGTCTATTGTTGGTAGAAGATGCAACATCTTTGTTGTCTCTAATTTTTCATTCTATATATTTTCTATTAATTAACAGTTAAATATTTTATGACTATTAGAAAATAATGCTAAACCTACTTTATAATCTGTCTTTCGTTCACAAACTATTTTTTACACAGTCAGCCATATCTGATTATGTAGTAATTTCTTCCTCGACTTCCCAGCCTTCATCTGTCCTCGACATGAAATAGACCCACACTAGCAAGATGCATACTTAAAGATATTGCTATATTTTTATATTATGGCAAATTATGTAAGACGACGCAAACATATGGATAGAATAGTTTTTGGCATGCTGCAAATAATTTGCAAGTTAAAGGATTAAGAGACCTGTCATTTTTGATTTTCTGACACTTGAAAGTTTAGAACTTTCAAAAAAAAAAAATCCCGACATTATTAAACAGAAAAAGAAACCAATGTTAGAAGCTATAACCAAATACTCCAATACTGATCAGATCGCCTGCAATACAGTAAACAATTCAGCTAATGTGAATATTACATAGAAAGGAAGGAAGAAAAAGGATTATAATTCAATTCAAATAATAGTTGCACCAAAACACAGGCCGCCATTCTATTCATGTTATTTGCGAAACTTCCATAATTGATTTAAAGAAGCAAAAGTCCTCCTTACCTTGACGGGTGATGTCAGACTCATTAATTTATTAGATTCTCTTTATATATGCCAGGTGTTTGGTACAAACCAGGGGAGGGGATCAATCATCTGTGACAGACAGGCTACGTATCTTGGGAAAACTGCTCACGTGTGACATGACCTCATATCATGCATCTTGAACTTCCTGGATCAATTAAATCTTTGCTGCTTAGCACCCTCCATCATTACGCGTTAGGAACCAGTATCGGCGTTTGCTTCCCTTGAACCAGCAACGTTCTGAATGAGTATCGATCTATTGTCGCTAGTTCCTGTCGCCCGTCGGTCTAATCTTCTGGTCGTCTGAGATTTCCTATGAGAACTTAAATTTAAACAGGCTGTTAATTTTTCAGTATAAACGTCCCCTCCACGAAAAATAAAAATGCTTACAGTTCGAGTTCCTCATATTTGCAGTTAATCGGATAAAATAATTGTATGACACAAGCGACCTAGTGTAGCTGCAATTAACTGACATGACATGGCCATACAGACAACTGAATGACACAAGCGACCTAGTGTAGCTGCAATTAACTGAAATGACATGGCCATACAGACAACTGAATTACACCAGTGACCTAGTGTAGCTGCAATGAACGACCGTTCACGCGACTCTTCATGGATGATTTCTCCACTAAGACACTGCATGTCGAACACATTTTTGTCCGGAAAGTTCCAATTCTGGCAATTTGCAAAGAGTGTTTCAGCGTTAATGCATGTCACCATCCGAATCAGAGACCCCAGGAACAGACACACCAAGATAGAAAGCCGTGTATAAAACTAAAATTGACGCACTTTGTAGACTTGACCTGAAGCCTATCTGTGTGCGCAGTCGCCAGTTCTCTGGTCACTGAATTAAAATTATTCTCTGGGTATAGCATTAATTATGATCAACACGACTACGAAAACATGAAAGACATACGTTACATACGTGTTAAGGTTTAAATTTAAAGACTGATGATCAATGTTAACTAGTTGTAATGGTTTATTTAAGGATTTAGTTTACGGGTTCGCGATCTACACTAATATCAATTAAGAAGCAGAGGTGAAAAGGAATGTTACAAAACTACGGTAGAGGAGAGGGGCGTGGAGGCTGCATAGAGGAAGAGGAAAGCTAGACCATAAAAGCGGGACACCGCTCAACAGTCACGTTCTAGAGTACTTCGCTCCGTACTTTCACATTAGATAAAGGAAGACTAAATGAAGTCCTTCGGGGACTGGCGAGGAGTGGCGTCAGACAGTAAACATGCAAGGCACACGAGAATGTCGCTCAAAAATAAAACACCAAAAGTTGGAGACGGTCATTTAAAATGATTTTATTCCCACAATGGCCAGCAATATTCTGTTGATCTTTCACAAAAGGCTGTTGATGGCTGACTGAAGTATGTAGCGAACCTGATACAGAACAATGGCCAGTTCCTGGAATGCAAGAAAAAAAATGAATACTGAAGTAACAATGTCCTTATTTTAAAACAAAAACATCGGGGTAGAACGGGTAAACATTAGAAAACAAAGAATTGTAAGGAAGAAATTTAGTTTTCAGATTCTCTAACAATTCCCTTTATTTTAAATCATCCTCTTATGTTGAGAAGAAAATCAATAGACACTTCGCGGAAATTTTAAAAACGATTTCTAGATTTCAATACGAAAACAAGAGGGACCGTGTACATTCATCTCACAAGTTGTACGGGTTCTGGCTCCATTTCTTGAAGGGTCGCTGTACGTGAAAATACTACGGGGGGAAGGGGGTTCGTGTCTAAACGTTCCTGATATGGCTGGAGGGAGGATCGCGCACATACACATGGGGAGAGAGAGACAGAAAAAAGAGGAAGAAAAAAACTGGTGCTGGCAATGAACAGCAAGAAGAGCGAAAAACATATTCCTGACGCACAGCTCAAAGCCCCTCCCGCCAACCCCCTTCCCCCTTTCTCTCTCTTTCACGCACACACACACTTCTTATCCTCGTGTATATAAATTCTCCAAACAGGGATTTTGTTGCACTGACCTGTCTTTAGCGTCCGTGGTAATGGTAGCCAGCTTGGCTTTGGTGCGAATGATAAGCGTGTCCTGCAGAGACAAGATGTGACAACCAGAGGGCAGACAGATGATTAATGACATGACTACAACGACTATTATTTTTCTGTTTACAATGTAAACGGCTGATGAAAAAAACGATAACATCAACGACACAACTGCTATCAATTGCTTCACGTGTTGAAATTCGAGAACCCAGGAATGGGAAGAACATAGTGCACAAGTCAAGCTGTTGCTGGGAAGAGAGAGTGAGCCACTGCTCAGACGCACTATTCGAGGTCTGAGAGAAATCATCTTGTCTAAAAATGATAGTAGGAATTTTCGGGAGTTTTTTGGGGGAGGGGGAATAGGGCTTGTGAAATTATATCGGGTTTTGTTTACTTGTTTAGGTACCCCGTTTACAGATACACGTTTGACTGTGACAACTGCATAGTAATAAGCCGTCCCTTAAAATGAATACCCCATGAGGGTAAAAGAATAAAGAAACTTAAAACTTGAAAAGAAACCTGACATGAAATGGAGTCTTAAAAAAGAAGATCCCGAGTATGCCTACGAACACTCTCATTCAAACGCATGCAATCACACGGCCGCACGCACACACAAATTTATGAAGTTTTACAATTATTCTCTCCCCTTATCCTTATCCACCTCCTCGCTTCCATCTCGTAAACTTAAACCCACAAACGTACAGTCTCCCAGTATCTTCTGCTCTCGTACAGCATGTGTATACATCTACCAATACTACATCGACGACAATCATCGTCACCATCACCGTAAGATTACTGCTTACCGGATGTCATGCGGGGGTTATAGACCCCAGGAAAGACAGCCACATTATCACGATCGTAGAATGGGTTGACGTCAGAATAATCTTAGGTAACAACAAACAGCAAATACATACACCAGAGTGCATTGCAGATTACCTACTGCAATCTCTAACGTTCGGTCATAGAAAAACATACACTGATTTTTTAACGTATTAAAACTAATTATAAAAGAAACTAAAAGAAATAAGGGTAAAGGCGATATATCCGTTTCCAAGGTACGTACCTTGTAAATGGAGACCTCTTAAATATCTAAGGAGGGCGCAGTGCAATGAACTCACCGTAGACTGTCTGCATGCCATTTGGAGTCCAGACCGTCTTTCGATCGACTGTGGACAGCGAATTTTATATATATATGAAAAAGGTAGCTCAGAAAATATATGAGTACTCTCATATCATAGACAAATTATACAGGAAACCAGCAAGGTCTACATTGTTTCTCAATCTGTATCCTCCCTCGTCTGTGACTTTTTGTATTGTATGCTATACAGCAAGACCAGGGCAATATGTGTCCATTAGGATTTTTTTAAAAGAGAGAATTAAGGGTTGTCGATATGCAAAATGTAAAATTGTCATTGCTGGCGCGTTGTAACATGTTACTTTAGAATACTGCATTTTGTGTATTATTCTCTTTGAACTGTTGTGACTTCATAGGTATGGACCGTTCCCCTGGTATATTAAACGTTTGTGACTCTCTCTCTCTCTCTCTCTCGCTCTGGCTCATAATTATCGTGATGGGTCGAACGATAAAGTATCTCTCTCTCTAACACACGCACTTCACGCACACACACACTCGTTCACTCCCTCTCACAGACGAATACCCTTACCGTCACTTCCAATGAAGGCACCAGTCATGGGATCCCTGCCAACGTACCTATGGTCATAACCGCCGCCATAGTCGAACTCTTACAACAAATATGCAATTTTGTAATTTATATTTCTCCAAGCTTAACACAGCAGCAGATACATACGATGAAACTGGGAATTATAGTGGCCCGTTGGCCCATATCCTCTTAAATCTTGCCGGGTAATGAAAAATCACAAAGCAACAGCACGTATGGTAACAGTATTTTTCTCCCTTTTTCCCGATCAAAGTAGTAATTTGGAAAGTCTGATGCAAAAAAATTAACAAGTAAAAAGAAATATAATTCTTTTTTAAAAAATCCTTAAAGACCTGCGCAAGTAGAAAATTCAGCGTCCTAGTGATTTTCACAAGTTAGCCCGCGGGATAGCGAAACTTCTATCCCGTCATTGCTTAGCTTAGCAAAATCGACAAATAAACAATTATAACCTTTAAAACAACCCAAACACTCATTAAAGCAATGAAAAATGAAATAAAAACAGGACCTTAGCTACAGCCGACGTAAACAAGTTTGCTTCTCGACACTGTCGTCACAGGGTAACGCTACAACTGTTACGCTACTTAGTAAAACTAAAACCCACAGGAAATGACTGTCGGCTTCTCTGTGTTTGAAAATGTCTGCCTTTTTCGCCTACCTGGCTTTTTACTGTCTGTTATTTCGTCAATCTAGTCGAACTTAAGAAATATGATAGTAATGTAGAGTATACAAGGCTCGAGAAAGTCGACTAAAACACTCATAGAAAACTAGTTGTCCGTTTCCAACAAAACATACTTTTTTTAAAAAATCTGGATCGAGAGAGAGAGAAGAGAGAACAGCAGTCGAACAAAACCGGGTACGTACCATCCTCAGCATACGGATACCCTGCTGAAGTAAAACTGATCGTTAGTCACGGATGAGACAGCGGACAAACACAAGAGGCCAAGAAACAAACAACAACAACAAAGCAAAAACGCCATTACAAAACAAACTCGAGAGTTAATATTACTTCTCAAAAATAACACTAGACGGCATAGAGAAAAGTGCGTCAATGTATGCCCGAGACAACAGGCGCGCGTGCGTATGCAGTGAGAGAGAGAGAGAGAGATGGAAGAGGAAGGAGGAAGCAGGGGAAAGGGGAAAGGGGGCAGAGGAAGAAGGGGGTGGGTAGGAGAGACTGATATGAACTCAGACTGAAAACAGACTTTTATTTACAGGCTTCAGTGTGACCTTCGGGTGGAAAATCCATTTCACAATTTTATTTCTAAATTCTCTCTCTCTCTCTCTCTCACACACATTTGCCAGAAACAGATACAGGGCTGTGTAAGGCGAGGAGCCACCCACCTGGTCGAACAAAGAAAGAAGAGACAACAGGAATCAGGCAAACGGCGAGGACGCTGTATTTCATGGCGCGGCCCGACTGTAAAGAACAAGCGAAGTCTTCTGACCTGCCTCCTCGCTATTTTACGTTAAACATCTACATCCGCCCGTCAACCACCAGTACATATACTACAAAAGCTCAAAAGTCAGATGCCTTAAATCTAAACTCTAAGCTATGACTACGGCTATTTTAAAAGGTTGCCAAGTATATAAAAAAGCTTATTATAAATGCAATTAACAATGTCAACTTATTCCACAAAGAAAACTAATTAACAGCAAAACTGTCTTATAAGTAAAGAACTGTGTGTAAAATAAAACAAACGTCCAAATCAAGTTATTTGGCCTTCTTGAAAGATGGAGCAGTTACGGCGAAGAACGTTGAACACTTTTTCCCGTCTTCTCGCGTCTGAATCGAGCCCCGTCTTGAGATGGAGAGACGCGCCTTGTGACGATCGCCGAGACTGAGGTCAGGGTCCAATTCGCTGGAAGATGCGGCTTCAAATGCCGATTTCTTTGTCGGCTTGAGACATGCTCTTCAGTCGAGGCGGGAACAAAGCGTGAGCAGTGTGCGACATCTGCATGTTTGACTGATAGGCATGAGCGATCAGCTGCTCGTCAATTTCACGTCTGGACATGCGCGAAGACAAAGACGAGCGAAACCTGGTCCAGCTTAGACACATGCCGCATGCACAGATGGCTAGAGGGGACGGGGAAAGATACTGCCCGAAGGCTGTTTGTGCCATCAAGTCCTTTTTTTTGGATGGTTATGCTTAAAGGCATGCCTATAATATTTTTGGTTTCCGTGAGCTTAAGCTTAAGAAAGATGATGCAGGTCTTGTCTTTGCCCTTAAGAATAAGATTTATTGATGTAAAATACTGCGTGGCCGTCGTGGTTTTGTTCTGTCCTTCATGCGGGGTAAGAGAGACAACTGATCTTCATGCATTGGAGCGGGGTGGTAGTACAGATTTTGTACACGAGCACAGAACACTGGTTTCCATACAAGGTTACCACACATGTAACTGGAAGTTTTTGAATTGCTTCACGTTTGAATAAATGCGCGTGTTGTTAAATTTACCTCTTATATATATTTTTAAAGGATGAAATCAACTAAACAATCTGACTGCAACGAGATTTCATCTCTGACATGCTTTTTTCCGAAAATGACCTTTTCAGTCAAGCTATACTTATGTAGCTCAAAAAAGTTTTGATCTAAATTTTACAAAATTATTTGTTGCTGGACGTGACACCAGATTTTACTACTATTTTTATGTTATTTTGTCAGATCCTGTCACAGTCATAGTTATTGTCTCTTACAAAAAAATGTCTCACTTAAAATTTAGTAAAAAACTTGCTCTGCTGGAGAAAAAACTTAATGTATGCTGTACTTAACAAGATGCTCTGCTCTTCCACACTGTTAATATTTAGTACAAAACTTGTATTGCTTCAATAATATTACTGTCAGTTTATTGTTCTTAAACTGTCTAAAAGCATGACAATTTCAGTTGCATTGTCACTGCAACATGAATACCTTGGACTTGCGTCATTTCAGTTAGACATGATTAAGGCAGGTCTGTGTGACTGTGCATGTGTGATTATTACTCTGAACCACTTCTGATTCAGTTCTGATAAAATATAAAATTCACCATGTCAGCAAAGTACATTACCATATATATATATATAATACAACTAGGCAGATAATTCTCCATGTCTCAATTAGAGTTTTTACGTAATGTAATTACAAAGTAGAATTAGGTACACACCCCACCAGTCCAGCAGTCAATTACCATTACAGTTCTAAAGGATATACTGCTAAGACCACCCCTGCCCCCCCCCCCCCATCCCCAAAACAAAGATGTCTTATCTGTGTTAAAAGGTATGTCACTGTCGGCACAGGAGTGACTGATATGATTTATTTCTGGGGTGTGGGAGGGCCTTGCGGGCTAGAATGGTGTAAACTATTATGTATACAACGGGCAGACATTTAAATCTTCACACAATGTACATCATACAGAGTTTGTCATGATCATGATACACCTGATTTGGTTGTAATAATCTGCAGCTGTTCAGACTACATATTTGTCTCATGTTATGAAACAGATGGTTCTAGTCTGTTGTATAGTGAAGGATCGTAATTTTTAATTTTTACTGCATTTGTCCTCAACAGAAGGTGTCTCTTGCATGGTTATCATTCACCAAGTGGATTAGTGTTTCATATCTTTCGAAATGCACTGAAATTAAAAGGACAAATTACATCAGTGCTTCCCACTAGTAATGTTCACATAATTTACAATTTTGATCCAGCACCATCTGGGATGATCCCTTACATGGTAGTTCATGGTTTTTTTTCCCCCCAATATAGCTATTGTAAACCTGAGACTACTGTTATGTGCATGTCTGGCTTGTGATGTGCTTTCACAGGGTTTGACCTTGTTAAACTTTTCACCTGATCAATGTCTAATTGGCCACTTTGATGACAGGTTGATATTCACTTTTGGTACCATTCTAAATAACTTCACAGGTTAATAAGGACAAAATATAAAATATAAACTGTGCAGTTACCACTTGGTATTGCACGGTGTGTTTTTGGGAGATTCGTCAATTCAATAACTGCAAGAAAAGATAGCATCAGAAAGCCCACCACCAGCATGGGCAGGGCACTGGAAAAAATCCAAAATTTTCAGTCTCCTTCCAATGTACAACACTATATCATCCTGCCATCTGTTACACTGTGACATAATTATTTGCTTAAAAGGCTAAGGAATGCTCTTGCAGGGCTGTCTCTGACTCATGTTGCTACACAAGCATAATTTACTTCATTTTTCTATCTGTTCACTATGTCTGCAAAAATGCAGTTGTACAGTCCTAAAATTACAAAACTGCCCATTTCTCTCTACACAGCAAAGGATGGGGCTGTATAGGGAGAATATGGGTTAAACAATTACATAAATCAACTGGCATCAAACAGTTCTGTAAACTTTTAATTATATGCAAAGGTGCAATTTTTTCCAAGTCCTTTTGTAACTTTTTGCCCCCACCTAAAGACCTATGCATCACAAATGGGA
The DNA here is from genome assembly GCA_004794575.1 of Lanistes nyassanus. Lineage (NCBI taxonomy): Eukaryota > Metazoa > Mollusca > Gastropoda > Architaenioglossa > Ampullariidae > Lanistes > Lanistes nyassanus. Next base: position 87,644 of record SMGT01008023.1, on the reverse strand, counting down.
ATAATAATGGCGACTGGCACATTCACCATTCATGAGGTGAATCCACTTTCTTCACATAGATCATAGACAGTGTTCTATATCAGGAAGTCATATTTTACAAAACCAAATGCGTCACCTTCTTTGTAAAACCTAGTTTTTAAAAATTTACTATTGCAGGTGTAATTTTCCATACAAGAACACCATGCCTGGCTCTTTAACCATCTGCATTATTTACTGGCATCATGGTCTGTAATAGGTAGGCTGAGGCATCATGTATGGTACTCCTCCAACAGGATAGGCTGTGCCTGCTGCAGAAAGGCCTGTTGGGTAGGGTGTTTGGAACTGGGGGACATGAGCAGGACTAGTCCAAGAGGTAGATGGCATCTGTCCAGACAGACTACCATTTCGTAAAAGTTCCGCCATCTTGTCAGCCTTGACACGACGCAGATGAGCTTTCGTTCGTTCAGGCAGGAACTGGGTCAAAAAGTCTTCCACACTTAAACCTTTTTCATAAAATCTCTCTACCAGCACCTGAAACATCAGGAATCATAAAAGGATTAGACTTTACTTGCACTCCAGTGGTCTGCTGCTGTGGTGAATATTAAACAAACTAGCCAGGAGACCCAGCACTGCCTGTGTTTTTAACCCACCCACCCCTACACCTTTACTAACCCTCCCCCTCCACCCCTTCCCTAACCCCTATCCTTGCCTGCCATCTTGTTGCTAAGCAAGGCAAGGGAAAGTACTCATTGTTTGAAAGAAAATCTGTGTGGTGATCTCCCTTGCATGTTGATCGCTGTGTAGGAGACTTTTTGTTTAGGCTGAGATATAGGTCAAAATATGGCCTATGACCATCTGGGGGTAAAAGGAACTCACGTGTTGCATTTGGTGTGGATCAGTTCAAGCAGGCGGCTTTGTACAACTAACAAACAACCTATGTTTTACCTGTATATATTTCATTCTCATTTTAAGTCATATTGCTGTAATATCAAACATCAAGTCACAACTGGTTAGATAAGCTAACTGAAATAAAATCTCATCAATGTCACCTCAGATTTTTCTTCACTTTTGGCTGCCTCTGTCTGAAGAAGTGCATGCATGGTTTCCAGTTTCTGATTTCCAGCATAAGAGTCTGCAAGAAATCGCATCAGTTAATATGAAAGCTGCAAACAATAGCCAAAATCAAATACTCGCATAGAGGCAACAATGCATCATCATCCCCCCTCCTTTACTGGTTGCTTTTGCTACTGAAGGGGAATTTTCAACACAACTGATTTTTACTTAAGGCATTGCCTTAACCTTAAGGGCACTGCTTAATAAAATGTGCCTTGAATTTGGAATCTTAAAAAAATTACAAGAGATCTGGTACCGATTAAAATATAGCTCAAAATGACATATGATAAAAAATTATTTTTTTGAAGACTTAATTAATATACATGACCCTATCCTAAGCTCATATATTGTGATTACCGATGACCTGAACTATTTTTGTGAAACATGGTTCAAAATGTGGCATTATGTTTACACAGGATATTTGATCCTTGGAAAATTTACTTTCCTGCACAAAGTACTTTAATGGTAAGAGAATCCAAGGAATTCTAGTATCAAGGGTGACAACAAAATCTAACTGTTCAGACCTGATATCGTTTTAATAGTGCTAAGTGGGGGAGAAATTCACCACTGAAAATCTTGATCAATATGCGATGTTTGACAGGAATAAAGAATCAAAAGTTACGCTGCATGAAACATTTACAAAAATCATCATTTGAGCTCCAAGGGAGAGAATCTAAATCTGAAAATGATTTCATTTGTATAACTGAGATTATTGTTTTTCTGCACAGAGCATTCTTCTAAACATATGCTGAGCTTTCATCTTGTAAAAGGCTAAACTATGGAGACTGGACATACTTTCACATGCTCCCATCTGCACAAGCTAATGGGAGATTAGCACAAAGTCAAACAACTGCAATGGCCATGAAGGCTGCAATAACATTATTCAACGTGTTTGTTCCTCTTCGCCATACCTAGCTTGCTCTTCTCTTCTCCTAGTCCCATCTTCAGCTTGTTGGCTCTCTCATACAGTGTTGCTACTTCTGTTTTCAGTCTATCCAGTCGAGGTTGCTGGGATAGGTTGTACTCGGCGAGGCTCTTATTCCGGGCAACAAGGTCATCATGATCAGACTGAAGACCGCGAACCTGAAATGACATTATAAACTATAGGATACATGACCCCATGTGTAATAAGAGACTAATGAAATCAGTAATCAAAAATGGGGTCTTCATGCTTCCTTGCCCATACATCATTTCAAAAGAACCAAAAAATCATAAAAAAGGTTTTGAGACAAATAGGGCTAAACATCTCAGGGAACAAAGACAGCCTGCATAAAATCTGTGATGTCTTCTCCTCAGAATGTACAAGTGCCATTTTTGTGAAGCCTATTCAATCTGTCATTTAGTGCCAAAGTTACAAATACTTTTGTATTTGCTTCTCAAATACAAGTGCTAAAAAAAACTCAACCCAGGATAGCCACACACATAAATGGCATTTTTTAGTTAAACTAGAAATTAAACTACTGACCAATAACTATCCACATTCTGGGATAGACTAAAGGGCTTCTTTAGTGCATGCTCTCTTTTTCTCTTTCTCTCTCTCTCACCTTCGACCCCCACCCACACCCCTTGGTGGTCTATTTGTTAAAGCATCTGCTTCCAAGGATGGAGGTGGGTGGTTTGTACCCAGCCAAGTCATACCTAAGATTTAAAAAGTGGCACTCTAGTAACTTCCCTGCCAGATGCCTGGCACTATAGGGAACAATACTAGGACTTGTTGCCCGTTGTTAGCATAATGTGACTGGGTGGGACTGAAACCCAAGCTGCAACAGCAGTCTGTGTGTGACAGCACATTAACTTGTCTGTTACACTGTCTTGATATGCACCTCGTTTGAGATGGAGACTAAGCAACTAAAAACCAACCTAATCTTCCTTTCTCTATCTACAAGTCTCTCTTTCTCTCTCTCTTTGAATGACCACCTCCCTCCCCACAACTCCCACCCCACACGGCCTCTACACAAGTGCACACCCCTATTGATATCTGCATCATGAATGAATCTGCAGTCCATGCTACTAAATGCTAGTCTTACCTGAGGAAGATCATTAATAATGTCTGTCAACTTGGTGTCGTCATTGAGAAGGTTCTGCAAGTCGGTCTTGCTAAGATGCTGAAGCAGCGCCACTGCAGCAGTCTCATCAATTGGCTGCATGCCTGGATGGCCAGCTGGTGGTGAAGTTACTCCCAGGAGGTAGGAGGGGGCAGGAGCATAGAAACTGTTTGGGGGATACTGGCTACTGTGGGCGCCATACATGCTGGATCTTGCTGGACTGAAGACAACAAAAAGGATACAGAATACAACTAAAGTAATCAAATATAGTGATGTTGATACTTTGTTTACCTCTTCTTAATATTCTCTGGGCTAGTGGATGTGACGTCTCTCAGCTGTAACGTTGACAGTCAAATGCCTGGGTGAATTGCTTAATATCCTGTTTATAAATGAGGTTGACTAATGGGCAACAATCCGCTTTTAGAAAGTTCACAAATTTGTGTCTGTATAAATTCTTCATGTTTCTACTGTAAACAAATAACAAACAGTATAGGGTTACAGAACTGATAAGAGCACGCGGAAACTTGTAATAACGGATGTAAATTTATATACCAACAACTGTCGAACTGAACAAGATCAGTGTGCCTGTAATCATGATTAAGAATGGAACCCTTTCTATTTCTTAAAATAAATACATTCACTAACTGAAACCAAGACAAAACGATCGAATTAAAGAGACTAGTCTGTAAAAGGCGTTCAATGAGGTAGTGAATTATTGAGAACTTATTCTATTACTATTACTTTATTACTAGTATTTAAATATTAATAACAGTGAAACGCGTACTACTTAATTTTTATCTGTATTTTTACTCCCATCATACGTGTGCCGTTAGTATTGAAGTATTTACATTTTACAGTACGATACCTACCTACCACTTTTATGTGGGAAAGTTGGATGTTAAAATAAACACTGCTGTTATCTTCCTACTTCGCTTTCGTTTCAAAACTGGACGTAATCATCTGTGCTATCTGAATTGCAACACATACCCTCAGTCACTTGGAGAAGCGGCAAATAACTCCAACTGACTTCCGTTGAGCACAATCGATCGGCGAAGAGTTGTTTCCCATATGGTTTTGCAATTTCTTCTTCTGCAGCAGCATTGTATGAATGTTGTGCTTGTGTTTTCATTTACTTATGGGAGTGAAAAAAAAATCCGATCTAAATATCATAACATAGATGGAAAAACCGAAAAGGTTGTTGTGTGTGTAACAAGTGCGTACATAACGAATTAACGATGAAGGACTACGTTAATTGCTTGTATTTACTATTTGTAACATCTAAACATGACAACACTTTCTTTCGACAGTTACCGTTTGCGTGATGCGTTGTTAACTTGTTTGCTCTGTGGGTGGAGCGTAGACATAGACAAATGACTGATTTATGTGTCTTTGGGTGGATGTACACAATGCATGTGGGAAGGCAAAGAATACGAACACATCAAGTGAACAGTAAAGCACACAGCTTGCAGAGTGAAGCTGTTCCTTCCCCTTGCGAGTGCTGAGCGTCTTACCATGCCAATATTGAATAATCAAATGGTACTTAAGACACTAAGAGCTAGAGCACATTACACTGTCCGATTTCCTGTCAATGAGTGCATTAAAAATTATACACATAACTTGCAGTACAATCCATACTGTCAAATCAGCAGTGAACCCTCCCCAAGATTTCATTGTGTGGAGTTAGCATTCCACATCACCGCACTGGCTGTGAACCGTAGCGACTGTAGCGGTGTGTCTGTGTTCTGTGCCGTCAACCAATCGGAATAGGTTCAACACACCGAGCAAAACGTATAAATGCACATGAGCAGAGGACGGACAATTTTTTAAAAATATATAATTAGACACCGCAAGTACCATAAAAGGCTTTTTGGGGGTGGGGGGATAGCGACAGTGTTACGGTTAAAGCCGGACCATATCCCTAGATTTGCGGAAACGACCAGTAAATCTAGTCATCTGTGGCAGAAGGACGAAAAAAGCGTCATTCCACTCACGCGCAGGTGAGACGCGAAGCTACGCGACGCCACGCGCGCGTCAACGCGAAAATGGGGTCACCACACGGCCCAACTGTCAGTGGGTGTGTATATATACGCACATTGAATCGATACATAACGATACGATACTAGGGAAGCCAACACTAAGAGACAGGATTGTCGACTCAGACAAGGGTTTTAACCCAACGTTATAAAGGCTTCAAGAAATAAAACGGAACTAGTTTCTTTTAAATACAGTTGTTTTCAAGAACTTGTTTCAAAGGCGATCCAGTATAACTTGCAAGGCCAATACTCCAGGGATCAGTGACATTGCAAAAAATTCTGTCTTCATTTATGTACTGGTTTATATATTTTCGTCTGGGTTTAGAGAATCTATGTGCCCACAACTGCACGAACTGTAGGACTTTAATTATACAAGGTAGGGCTGCACCGAATGTCAGAATTTTTTTTATTCGACTAATTATACAAATATTTATATTTAAAACCAGCTTCTCAAAGTGCAGATATAATGTTTAAAATATATTTTTCATAAATATTTGTTTACCTGGCAAAATGTATATTCAAAATGTACCAAATATTTAAGTCGAATTTGTATTTGGCTGAATAATGAGAAATTCGAATATTCTATGAAAACATTTGAGCAGTTTAAACTTGAATTTTGTTGGAATAGAAGCATATGGTACCTGCGCTAAACTAATCATTCAGTTATATATACGAAAGTTAGGTAGATTTAATCAAGTACTTATTTTTAGTATTTATATTATATATATACAAAATACATTTATTGAATGCTCCCGTTTTAATGAGCGAGTGTATTCATATTCATATTCATATTTGGCCACCTTAAAGGTACTGCAGGAGATTTCCTGCTGCAGGTACATGCATGATTCCAGCCTCGAGCTCCATCACTTTATTGAAAACTGTATCGTCAAGTCACACAGCGGTACGCCCCTACGACAGAAGTTCGTGTTTGCCTGTAAGACCGACACCAAAAAATCTCAGGTGGAAATGACGTAGGTGTGTTGTGTTTTCATTTTCGTTTGGAGGCCGACGCTCTGCGCTTTTCCTGTATGGTCACCCAGGACTTCCTGTACATGCATTTGTGTAGAACTTCTGTTCGAAGTATATAATGGCAGTGTCAACGCTGTTGGTGTGACACCTGGTCGCTGGTGGTAAAAAAAAGGGGAACAGTTACAGCAGGTGTCAACATGGCTACGACTGTGCGGCAAAGTATGCCGCCACCACCACCACCTCCAACAAACGGCGACGCCCCGAAGGTACAGATCGTGGAGAGAGTTGGCGACGACAAATCCTACAACTATTCCTTCATCTACGAGAAAGCTACGTTATACGAGTTCAAGTTTAGCCGTGCCCCACAGCCCGACCCCATTGACCCCTGTTTTCGGTGTAACAGGCGGGTTCTTCCCAAAGACCAGTTCCTGGTCGCGGGCGTGCTTTTCCACAAGCAGTGCTTCCGTTGTCGCATTTGCGGCTTGCCCCTGACGCAGCAGACATTTCATCGCAACACCGACAATGGCAGTAACGACAAAGAAGTGTACTGTCGCACACACATCGGCAAAAACATCGGCCAGATCAGAAGCGGGGAGGTGCCGGCGATGGGGGCCGAGGGGCCGTCAGTTGACGGCAGAAAATACGTTGTTCAGGTGAGACAGAATCAGTCATCAGTGAATAATAATAATAATAATAATAATAATAATGTTTTGCCATAGTTATTATTCAGTCGATTCTTCAGCATCAAACGTATCATACTTTGCCAACATGCGTCGATAACTAGGGGGGGGGGGGGGTTGTTTTACATTTTTTAAATATATAACTCAAACCTAAAATTAAATAATCAGCTGGGGTCAAGTTTACAGATTAATCACAATGGGGAGGTAGTGGTTGCAAAAATAAAAGAGAGAGAGAAAAAGTATTTTGGGTTAATACAGATTTGTTTAAAAAAGATATTTTTATAGAAGTATCCACTTTAGAGGTTGGTTTAAGGTTTTTCACTATATTTATACCACCATGTATACATTGAAATGTAGCCTGAAGCAAGCATTCTCACATACAGAGCACAATATGGTGAATGTACATAAGGCCAAAGAGATGAGAACACTAGCAGCATGAAGTTCTGAATTTATATAGATCAGCCATGATCTTGATAGCATGATTTCGATTAACTAGATACAATCTGTAGAGCATACAGATCAAAGAATCTCAGCTTTAATTCAAGCTTGTGACTGTGTGAGTAAGATCAAAGATGAATCTTTTTGCTTTATTTTTCTTTTCATCCATGGCATACTTTAGGCAGAAGTGTGTGTGTGTGCATATGTGTGCATATGTGTGCACATGCATGCTTGCATGCACATTCATGCACGTGTACATGTGTGCATGTGTGTAATAGTAACAGTTTGATTAAGTTGGGGGGGGGCTTCTTGTTTATGCATTTATGCTGTGTGAAGTTCTGTGCATCGTTGAAAGCTTGTCTGCAGCTTTGTCTCTTTATTTTGCAGAATCAAATGGTTTTCATGTTTTTATAAACAGCAGTGTAGTTATGAATCATATGCTTAGACTGGGGTAACATTTTGGAAGTAACCCAAACCTAGAAAATTGTACCTCAGCTCATTATTCTGTGCAGTGGTATTTGTACTTGCTTTCATGCAAAGGCTTCTCATTTTTAGTTTTGCTGCATTCACAGAGGGTAGAGATTGTGTATGTGCATCACTGTATGCTGTTGTAAGTGTTCTGCAGTATCTGCCTTTCTCTGCTTGATGTGCTTTGTTGATTTGCTGCTTTTATCCAGGCAGAAACAACTTTTGACAATCATGTGTACACAAAGGAGTGGTTGGAAAAATGTGGACAGGTTAGATTCATCGACCTCTTCTTACTTTGCACATGTGTACATCTATATAAATAACACCAGTAAAGTAGGCCTGTGCATGGAGCATGCAATTTATGAGTCTGGTTTTGAAATCTTTAGACCATCTTGCTTATCTGTAGAGTAAGCATTAAGCAAATTGTTGACGTTTTTAAAAATATTCAAGAAAAATGGGAAAGTGCTACATTAAAAGAATTATGACTTCAGTTTAATCTTGTTAATAACATTCCTTAGCAATGCAATCTTATAAACCACAGACAAACTACATACTACAAAGCAGCATGGAATTATTATTGGGAAAATGTTTTCTTTTGTAAGATTTGTCATTTACCAGTTTCAAAACCAGGAACTGCCCAGGAGCGAAGTCTCTGTTAGGCTTTGTGCTGATCTTTTGCATTCGTTCGTCTGAGTGTTATAAAAAGACTTATGAGCATGCCCTACTTTCTGTGATTATGTGCATGTTGTGTGAACCTCAAGTTTGCATTTTGCTGCACCTCTTTCTCTCCCCCACCCCCCCACAACCTCCCTCCTCTCCCCCCACACAACCTCACTCCTCTCTCCCCCATCTCTTTCTCTAATGCGCGGAGGTGAGAACACAAAATTATTACATTTATGTAGAAAGGTTTACTTGGAAGGGCAGTGTGTTCAGTAAATATTATCTTGTTTTCTTGTTTGCCACTATTCATATTCTGATGCTATTGCCTTTACACTTTTATGGTAATAGTACATGTAGTAGATAGCTGTAGGTAGTCAAACTCATAGACACCAGTAGATAGTAGCAGATAGCTGTAAATAGTCATACAGCAGTAGATATAGTAGATAGCAGTAGACAGCACTACAGGGTTGAGAGGGTTATGGTGTATGTGTGTGGCTTCTATTCACATTGTGCCTTCATTGTCAGTAAGCTTTCCATTAACAGTCTCTGTAGAGAGGGGACGCCTGTGTTCCTCATGTTCACTGCATTACATGTATATCCAACAGATAGGTGAGAAATTGATACTTGGTGTCCATGCAGACCCTCATTAATGAAATCTGGAACATTTCTCCATTGGTTAAAATAACCCAGGTTGGGACAAGCAGGATAATAGGGGGTGGAATTAATGCAAGGAAAAAGAGTTGTTGCTGTTGTTGTTGTTGTTGTTGTTAGTGGTGGTGGTGGTTTTATATCAGATAAGTTTCGTGCAAATCATCACACAATCACATATTGAACAAGGTCGGTTTGATCTGTTTGTAGATTTTTGCATCAGCTACCTGTATTACCATATTGTACACTGCATTTGCAGCTATTCAGGCATTTCATTATCGTGTTATTTCATTATTGTATTATATCCTCCGTTATAGTCGTTTGCTAGTCACTGGTGGCTGAGGACACTTAAGATTAGGATTCTAAGCCTTCAACGATTTTTAAAAATGACAACATCATCTCTGTTATTTGTGTTTGATTTATTAGTTTTATCATAGCTCTTCTCCATCTTTTGCTGCATGTCTGTACATGTAGAATAATAAATTGGGTTTCTCATAACACTTGATCATGCATCTGTTACCCGCGAAAAACATCTAAGAAGAGAGTCTTATGACTTGACAGTTTTTGAGACTATGGACAACCCTGATCAAGATAAATGGCTTCATACTTTTATCACAGTTAAAAGTTGCTGGACACTGCATGTTTTTAAGGTTGAATTATTGTGACATACATTGGCAGATCATTCATGCTTGCACATGCATGGGAGCTTGTTTTACTAGTTTATTTTCATTATGGTGCCTTCATAAATCATTTATGAACTGTTTGTTAATTATCACTTGTTTAAATCAGGCACACACTTTTGTCATGTTGAACTCCCTATTTTAAAAACAACGGTTTATATTCTGTAGTCCTTCCCAAATACCCTTTACTTCCACCCCTCCCCCATGCACACACAAACACTGCTGTCACTTTTGCTTTGGTCTTTTCACACACTACAGGTGTTACATTAAATGAAGCCTGGCCAAAATGTGATGACTTTGTCTGATTCTTCATGCCTTTAAGCTTTTCAAATATTATGTTAAAGTATATACATGTTATGGTTTTATAAACAACATTCACATTTGCCAACAAATTATTTTTTGAATATCTAAATTTAATTCAGAATCTTTTGTCACACTTCTAAGCTGTTTAATTGGAGGCTTATTTTTCTTTCTTATTCTTTTTGTTTTGTTTATATTTTCATAACTAACAGATCATGGAAACTGTCGGCGTTCTGTGTTGTCGTTTAATTTTGCTTGGCTCAGTTCCGTTTTTGTTAATTAAGCTTATCTCCAACCAGCAGTCACTAATGCTCCTTTTAACAAATCATGTATAAACGTGCATTCTGAAAGTTCTATGCTTGGACCATTCAGAAGGTATGTGAGAATGAAGACTAAAAGTTTCTGATACCTGATAAGACAAAAGACCGAGTTCTCTGTTTACTCAAAGCGATCATCGACAGGAGCTTGCAGTTATAGCTGTACCATATAGATTTCATTGCACTGTGTTCTTGAATAACCATAAAGTGCAGATGGCCGGGCACTCATGCAGCTGATGTTTGGAAATGAGGCTGTAGAGAAACGTGTTTGTGTTTTGGTTACCTTAACTTCCGCAGTGATTATCACGGCTCGGCAGTGTGCAGGGGATGCGTATTACATCCAAGCGCTATATAAGTATAGGACGCGGGTCGGGGCAGCAGTTTTTGGTTTCATGCAGGGAGTTCATGCGGTCATAAACGGCTGAAGACGAGCTCAAAACAAGTCTGTCTTGCCCATCAGGCCGTTCGCAAAACATTCAGGGTTGTGAAAGGTGAACACCAGGCGGGCGTGGGAACTGGTGTTGTATGTCGCAGCTACGTTGGGTGAAAAGTGGGATGTTGCCAGTGGGCGAGGAGCGAGACAGTGTATCCGGCCTTCCGTTTATGTATTTACAGCCATCAAGTATTGCAGCATAAGAGTCATTTCTGACCTCAAAAGAGGCGTTTTCCTTCGATCCTGCGATCCTGCCTTTAATTCGTCGGAAAGGTTATGTAGTGTTTCGTGACAGTGCTGCTAGGATCATTGAAGCACAAACGTTTGCTTCCGAGCCATTCACGACATAGCTCACGGAGAGTATTTATACCAGTATCAAGGACTATACATTCCTATTTAATGTTATTGTAGTATCCGTGATGCAGATTGGGGTTTAGCGTGGTTTTATTCAGTCGTAGGCCTACCCCATAAATGTTGAGCCCCCCCCCCCATCAAGAGGTCATATACAAAAAATTATATATATATATATGCATTCTATATTCTCTCTCTGTCTGCTTGATACCAGTAGCTACCTGCAGTCTTGTGAAAACAAACGTAAACTTGTCCTTTGCGTGTCGGCATAAAGCGCATAGTGTTCCAGTAGGCTATTGCTTTCCTCTAACGCATACTACAGGATGTGACGCATGGGTCGAGGTTCGTATCTGCACCTTGTGCATAAAATCTGTTAGTCTCTTTTATCATGTGAGTGCACTTCAATGTGAGGCGGAGACATCACAGCGCAGTTTGCAGCCTGACCCAGTTCGAAGCGTCAAATTTCTTAGTACAAAATAAAGATAACAGATCTGATCTTTATACCATTGGCATTGGTGCTTAATTAGTCTTTGATTTCGGTCACTGCCGCCTGCCGATTGTGTAGACACAGGTGAAAGAGGGGAGAATTAAATTAAAAGTTCAATTTCATTAAATCACCTCTGTCATTTTTGTTGTTGTTGTTATTGACGAATCAATTTTTTTCAGCTTTATGTAAGCAAAATGTAAATGGCTTTTAACTGTACGATCTGAAGGTTAATTATATACGCATCCGTTCCTGAGATAATGAACAAGGCGAAAAGAATATCCTTTTTGATGGGTTTACCGTTCGTGGCTCCAGGTGCGCTTCAAATGTGCGTCAGTAGCCAAGCATCTCTCGGGTCTTTGCAAAGAAAACATTTCAGGTGTTCGAATGTGGTAACGTGGCGGGTTAGGGTGTACCGTCATGCCTCTGTCCGGATTAGCGTATTTGCACAATCCCATGCGAGGGTCACGTCTATGTCAGCCGGCGTGTTGGCAGGAGACATTCCTTCCCTTTACAGTTTCTTCTCATTTATTCATTCATTTAGTCCAATCATCCTGTTAAAGGTCGCAGAAAGGCTACCGTGGGTGTATAACTCCTCTTACAATTATCGTCCGTGTTCGCAAAGACAGCTGAGGGTGCTGCGCAGACATGTCTGATCTGGGAAGAAACTAAATGTCAGTTTGAGAGGGATGTCACAGGTCTTCGGGGTTGGAAGGAGGTGTGGAAAAGAAGAAGAAGGATTTTTGTAGATAGCCTTATGTTAGCCAGATGAAGGAGAGTGTGTGTGCTGATGTCGGAGGCAGTCTGGTGTTTCTGTTTAACGGTCGCATTAGATCAGGGGAGACTATCACGATAGGTTACAGCCTCCGGTGGGTCTTCTTTAGTGATGATGCACTAATTCACTTTTTTCTGGCATAAGCATTTAAAAAAAATTAAGACCTCTTATGGATCGCGCGCCTGACCAGCAAAAATTATAGATAAGTATGAATTTATAATTTATATCCTATCGAAACAAAGCGAAACGTGAACTGCTTGAGATGAACTAACGTTTCGCACCGAATACTATTGAGTCACAAAGATGTATCGAGGATCGTACGGGTCGGCTAACCGGAGTTATCTGCCCAAACCACACGCGGTTGTCCTATTCCTTCCGTATGAAGAACTCCCATATTGCTTGGACCTTGAGCAGAGCATCAGTCGACGGATAGGGGTGAGTCCCGGACGTCATTTTAGCGGAGTCCTGAGTTTGTCTGATGGTCTTGAGCCTGCTGGGGTTTCAGTTCGTAGATGCAAGCCTGTTTTGTGAGGTTTTACGGTGTTATGCACTGAACGTGATGTTGAATGGTCTTTTAATACAAAGATATTAAAAGCAGACATCTCGGTGTCTCGAAAAATGTGCGCTAAAACAGAAAAGTAACTTTTTTCGATTGTCATTGAAATAACGCTTTTCTTACATCTGAATGTAGCAGTGGGAAGGGAGGGATGATAATACCCTTTAGACTTAAAAAAAGGGAAGTCTTTTTGATTAACGCTCGATCATGGTTAAAACGGAGCAGATGAAAAAAGAATAGTATGTTTTGATACTTTTGATATTAGCTATATCCCGCTGGTATTTATCGGACATTTTGTCACTGATAAGTGAATGTACTGTTGTATGGATGTGCCTGCTAGTATGGTTGCATATTTGTCCTCAAAGCCAGGTTTCTTGTTATTGTTATAAATGCATCATTTAGCCTTGCCCGTGCTTGTGCAGCATGAAGCTTCTACTTATAACACGTATCTAGGTACCAGCGTGCACTACCGCCGCCCTGACCCTGTCTGCTTTAAATTGGAAGCCAACGTCTTCCTAGATAATGCTGACCTCGTTGGTTTCCCCACATTTATTTTTATTTATTTCAAGATCACAGGCACGTCGAGACATGCTCTGCCGTCCGCAGGGAGCGCGCGCATGTCGCCCGTGCCCCGTGCGAGCCCCGCCCCTAGCGTCACCTCCCGGGCGACAAGCCCCGCCAACACCATGACCAACATCACGGGGCGCTCCCTCAACGACACGTCCTTGTGGACAACCCGCGGCTCGCCTAACGCGTCCTTTGACCTGACCCCAGCCTCGGCCTTGGCCCACAGCTATGCCAACAGCATGAAGAACTTCTCGCATCCACAGGCAACTCTGAGGAGCTTCGAGGTAACCTTTTCTCACCTCGCCCGCTTCCTTTAATTCCATTTTTATCTAATTATTGGTCTGTTTCTATTCGCGAGTACCACAGTTGTTATATTCCTTTTTTATTCCCTCCCTCCCACCCTTCCTTCCTTCCCGTCAAATTGTTAACGTTTCCTATTTCACAGTCAGTGCAGCCACTGTTAATTTCTCGTGATTTTGTCACCCACTGCGTAACTGAAATGCTGTTAAAATTCTGGGGTCTTTTTCCTCGCAGGACTTTGAGAACAGCGGCGTCTTTGAAGTACAGCCATTGCTGGAACAGCGCCACCAGGAAGAGGAGGAACGACTGCAGCGCTTCCTGGCGGAGGAGAGAGAGAAGGAGATGAGAAGGCTGGACGAGACGATTGCCTCCGAGAAGGAAAAGGCAGCAGAGGAACTCCTCAGTAGGTGAGAGACGTTGTAATCCTGCGCCGAACTAAGTGACGTCACCATGTAGTCCTCTGTGTATTGTAGAGGAAATAGATCCCATGTGCTAGTAGACACGAGTTCGATATCCAACTGTATTCATGTCTGTCTGCCTCTCTGCCATCCTGTCTGTTTACACTCCATTCTTCCACCTATTTTGCACCTGGGTATGGAAGTTCTTTTGCACTGGGAGTGCGAGTCAGCCACAGGAGTCGTGCTTGTGAGAACGCGATCACGCGCTTGTCTGTCCTTGCCCTGACCTCATTGTCATCCCCATGCTGTCGTGGCGGCAGCTTGGACCAGATGTCGCTGCAGAACACAGTGCCCCGCAGTCTGGTGGAGGAGCGCGAGCGCATTGAGGAACACTTCCAGCACGTGCGCGAGGAGCGCCTCAAGATGGTGCACGAGAAGATCGTCACGGAGGAGAAGGCGCGCAGCGGGAAGATGCTGGACCGCCACTGCCAGGAAATGCTCATGCTGATTGGCGAGAAGGTCAGTGAACGGGCTGCACGTGTCGCGACGTGCAGACCAGTAGGCCTGCATTATCGAGTTAGGCCTGGCTTTAACTGTTGAGTTAGGCCTGGCTTGTTGAGTTAGGCCTGCACTATTGAGTGATGGGCATGATGAAAAGTGAGATGTTAAGAGGACAGGTTTGGTGTTTTGCGGTTCTAATAAGTCACTCTGTTACGGGAAATATTGCTTGGCCGGGCTTGTCGCTATAATGGATCTTTCTTTCTTTCTTTCTTTTTTCGTTCTTTCTTTCTTTCTTTCTTTCTTTCTTTCTTTCTTTCTTTCTTTCTTTCTTTCTTTCTTTCTTTCTTTCTGAGAGGGGAGAGAAAGGAGGGAAGAGAAGAGGAGATGGTTGGTCGGGTTTGTGTTCAGCTTTAGCTGCAAAGTAATTGACTAGTTTTGTCTGTACGAGAATTAAACTTAAAAGCGGGATCGAAGTGCCATGCAAAAAAGACAGAATTCCATGACATCTTCCTGACTCGGCAATCACAGATTGCCTCCCTCCTCCACGTTCAAACGTACGGCCCAGCCTGTAGAAAACGAGCCGCACAGCGCGCGACTCGTGACTTGATACATTGTGTTCCTGCCACAGGATCGCGAGACGGACCGCAGCAACCTGTTTGACCACAGTATGCGGCCCGCAATTGAGACTCCGGAAGGCAAGAAGGCACAGCTGTACAAAACTCCCGCCGTCTTTGAACACATCGACCTGAAAGCCATAGATGTATGTAATCACCTTTTCTGAGAAATCAGTGAATGAAAAGGGGTGGCTTGGGGGAAAGTAGGCAATCATCGCAGAAACAAGTCTGACAACAGTCATTAATTGTTTAGCAGTACATTTCTATTCAAATGAACATTCTGTCGTTTGCTTGGGTCAGAGAGTTTCTAGTTTCAGCGCGAGAAGGCAGAGTGAGATGTAAAAGGATACGTTGAGGAATAATTAGTCTGGATAAAATACCAGCATAAAAGGCAGTGAATAGGCGTAAGAGACACGAGAGAGTCAGGATATATATATATATATTTTAAGTCAACTACGGTGCTGAGAACTAAATTTGATCCCCCACCGTCGCAAATTTCAGTTGGTGAACAAAGATTACGACAGCTACACGGATATGGTGCGTGATCTGACGCGTAATTGTCACACGGAGCTGGAGAAGGTCAGGGCCATATTCCGGTGGGTGATCGCCAAGGACCTGAGCAAGAACCAGGTGAGCGAGATCGTCAGGCCGCAGCAGTCCAACACCTTGCTGAAAGGCGTGAAGAGCGGCAAGGAGACTTACCATCAGCTGTTCAAGAAGCTCTGCAGGTAAGGGGCGTAATGCCCGCCGATTATCGTTCTTTGTGTGCGTACGTCCTTGAGAGTAACGCACACATTGGGGTGTTTTATGCATACAGTATTCACCAGACCTCCCTACCCTTTATCTCCTCTGTCGAGCTCAGCGAGTGATCGAGCGAGCGAGCGAAAGAAAGACAGAAAGAGGAATCAACTGATAAAAAAAGAGAAAATAAATGGGAAAAAGAGGGAGCAGTGTTAAAGATGCTGACATGTTTATTCATTTATTGATTCGTTTGTCGATTTGTCGCTATGGGTTCTTTTGTTTCTTTATCCATTCATTTTTTTCTTTCTTGCGTTTATTCTTGTGTTGATTGTTTTGTTTTCTAACTCGCTTGTCGTTCTTTGCCCGTTTGTTCCTTGCTCGTTCGTTCATTCATTTGTTCGTTCTTTCGTTCGTTCGTTCATTGACACACGTCTGGAATGTTACCCCTCTGTGGTTCCCCGACAGCTACGCGGGTCTGCACTGCGAGATCATTCTGGGCTACTCCAAGGGCGCAGGCTACAAGCCGGGCATGCGCATGGACGGCAACAGCTTCCGCAACTCCTGGACCGCCGTGCACGTGGAGGGCTCGTGGCGCCTCGTCAACTGCACGTGGGCCGCACGTCACGTGACCGGCCACCGCGACCACCTGCCGCAGCTGTTCCACAAATACGACGAGTTCTACTTCCTGACCGACCCAGAGGACTACATCTACCAGCACTACCCTGACGAGCCCTCCTGGCAGCTGCTGGACATCCCGCTGCCGTTCTCCGAGTTCCTGAACCTGCCCGTGGTCAAGTCGCCTTTCTTCAATTACGGGCTGCGCTTCTACTCCAACTACGGCGCCACGCTGACCACGGACACCGGCATGGTGGAGCTGCGCCTTGTCACCCCCAAGATCTTGGGGTTCGGATCCCTGCTGGAGCCGGCCAGCAAGTCGGCCTCGGACCCGCGGCAGTACGACGGGAGGGTGTTGCTGCGCTACGTCAAGAACGAGGCCATTTTCACGGTGGCGCTGCCCCACCCCGGCCTGTTCTACTTCACCGTGTACGTCGGCGATTACTGGAACTCGGAGTGCCTGGAGAGTGCCTGCTCCTTCCTGATCAGCTGTCCGGCCATGTCAGGCCAGCCTTCCCCTCCCTACCCGCCGGTCCCGTTCTTTGGCCCGACCCCCGTCATGGACGAGCTGGGCATCTCGGCCGACACGCACGTCGACCCGCTGATCGTCTGCAACTCGGACTTCCTGGAGATCAACTTCCTGCTGGCCCGCGACCTGAAGGTCAGCCACACCTTCCAGTACTTCGACGTGCAGGACGGCGCCATCTCCGACATCGACCGCTTCGTCTTCCTCCGCTCGCGCAACGAGAAGGGCGCCAACTACTTGGTCCGCTGCCCCAAGGAGGGCTTCTACATCTTCTCTCTGTACGCAGCCGATGCCTCGGGTGCAACGACAACAGGAGCAGCTGGCGAGGGCACCAACAACCTGGACTGCGCCGTGCGGTACCTGGTCATCTGCCAGGAGCCCAGCCCCTCGGTGGCCGAGTTCCCCAAGACTTGCCCCCGGTGGCAAAGGTGCACCCTGCACGAACCTCTGGCCGGTGACCTTATGACGGACAAGCGCTACGTCTTCAAGATGGACATTCCGCAGGCTGTGGAAGTCTTCGTGGTCATCGCTGATATCTATCATCACCTGAAACGAAAGATCGGCTTCACCTGGGAAGGCCAGATCTTAACCACCCGGCACTCCGGCACGGCTAGAGTTGTCGCACGTTTTCAGGCCGGCAAGGACCAATCCGTGTTTGCGCCGATGCTGGAGTACAATCTGGTAGACGAAACGGAAACCGAAATTTGAGCTACTGTACTACTCACTCGTTTTCTCCTAGAAAGGGGAGCTTGAAATGTTCTTAAGGGCGTTTTAATACCTTCGATAGGACACATTGCTAAACTGCAACCTAGAAAAAAAATTCACCAGGAAGCTAGACTTCATTCCTGATTCGGCTTTGCCGTAACACTCAAAGTTTCGGACCGAGCAACTATAGATTTCCAAAACTGACATTCTCTTCGACCATGATTTATCAAGTACGAATCTGACATTTAAGCTGACATCATCACATTCCTTCATCACTATTGTGTAACATTATTGCCAGCAGCTCGGAACTTTAAAGTTTTTCTTTGAGACGAATGAGACTGCCAGTAGACCAGTGCGAGCTTTGTAACGAGCTTATTACTTTTTGAGCATTTGTCATGGCGCTTTCACTAATGTTTACTCTATTTTAGTTTAAGAGATTGAAACAAATTACACATAGTAGGACACTAATACAATATCATTGCACCTATAGCGCTTATTAACAGTCATAGCAATCTTAATACTAAAAAGTCTCAGTACTGCCATTTAGACATAACATGCCTTTCTCTTAATGAATTGTAGTATTATCACATGACTAATTCTTCTCATCTTATTGCATGTTTAAGCCATGTTTAATGCCACTGTGTTTGTTTTCTCTTCCGTTTAAGGTTACAGCACGTACCATGACGCATATTTTTGTGCAGACTTGATCCGAGATATTTATTGTACATCGAAATCCTTTTATTTTCTCCTTCTGTGCAGTCCCGAGCTGAAATTTTCGTGGATTCTCTTTAAATGTAAGTGTGCTGATTCGGAACGGTTAGTATGCTTTAATACTTCGCTTTTGAACGTGCCTCGTCAGCAAACAAGGTTATTTCGGGAAAGAATCCATAGTTTTACAATTAATTTTTAATTTCCTAAATCGATGCTTATTTTTAGGTGGATCACGATGATACTGCTGTCCTCCTTTCGGTAGAGATCGAAAGATTAAGCCAGAGTGCACAGGAATTTTCAAACCTCCGCTGATCTTTTAACAAAAGAGAAATGATAGATTGAAATCTCTAATAAGCAGTTTTAACGAACGAGCATGAAGTAAACATTCAAAGGAGCGCTGCAAACCAGAGATCTTCACATTAATTTCTAATTGTTCTTGTGACCGCGGGAGACAAAAACTGACAATTTGGCATCACCATTACATCGTCATCACTGTCATTGTCAACTCCATCACCACTTCCACCACTCAAAACAAGAAAACTATGATCTTTGGCCAATTTGATTTCATTTTGTAAAAGAAATAAAATTTCAGCTCGACAAAAGCCTACCTAATATGACAATGATATTACTTCACGATGACGAATATTACCTGAAATACGTGTCGGAAGTTTTGCAACTAGGATGCATAATGCGTTTAAACTTCTGAAAGAATTTGTTCATGACTTCCGATGCCGCTGCGTAATTTTGTTTGTGTGTGTGTGTGTGTGCTTGATGCATGGGTGTGTGCGTGCACAAAAAGGACCAGAAGAAAAAGAGGGAGATGAGGAAAAAAAGATTTCATGTCAGGACAAACAAAGGCCAACATATTTTTTGTGCGCGCGCGTGTGTGTGTATGTTTAACTGGCCACATTGAAGCGACACAACACAGCTCAGCATGCTATTCTCTGGGTGATATTCACCGTACCAACGGGAGGAAGCCTTATGTGGTAGAACCAACGCTGAACGCTATTCGAACACGTAACAAAACAAAGGATGCCAGCAACTTGAAAAGATTACAGCACATACCGCTGTCATTATGCTGTTATACACTTCTGCAGCTGTTCTGTACATACTGCATATCTATTACGTGAAATCCTTTAGTATTTTTTGCACTATATCCCTGACTGAGTGCATATCCCAACTTGAATTCAGTCGGGCGTTTCTATCGGTTTTTTTAAATTTTGAAACTGGGCTTTTCTAGTGATGTGTAAAGGCACATGCTAGTCCCAGTGTTGTTGCTTTTTTTGTCAAAATATTCTTTGAAAATGACACTTCTTGGCTCCTTTTCAAAATGAATTTGTGGACCGGTAAAATGGCGTTCTAAACCTAAAGCCTAAATATCCAATACACACAATTCCATTATCCTGCTCCCTAGAAACGCAGCCTATGTTCTGATCTATTTTCCAGTTAAAGCTTTCTGTTTATTTCTTCCCTTGAAATTTCTGTTTTATACTTAATCTGCAATGGCTTGAAATGTTGTACACATAGACAATGTGAATCTACGCTGCAAATCCTCGAGGCTTTTGTTTTCTGCTAAATGTGATGTTTAGGATTCTACAAACGAAATAGACATTCAAGTGGATTAAAGATTATTGCAAAATATTTCTTATAGTGGAATTTTAATTTGTAGAGTAATTTTTCATCAAAACACTCCTTCTGATTAAAGTCTGGCTGTAATTCTGATTTCTGTATGATAGTGCACTAAGCAATTAAATTGTCCCGATGTAACATCGTTAAATTTCGTTTCGGGAATTTCCGTCTAGTTCAGTTTTTCGATCACTTTGTTATTTAGTAGCGAAAATTTAAAACTTTCTAGGTATATTTTAAAGGTTGACGCAAACTGGCCACTAGAGAGATTTTTGCTCCGACTGGAGTTTACTCGCAGTTCGTTGGCAGTTACTTCATAGACAGGACAAGTGAAGAAATATCATTGGTTACCCTACTTTGCATACCTCGGATTCGAAACGTGGCGCTGATTTCTAGTCACCGCGTCAGATGTCTGTTTCGTCAGCAGAATACTTAGGTAAGGAAAGAATATGGTAACATTGTGTGATGTGAAGCATTTATGTAGGTAAAGTGAATTCTGTACTGTATGTCTTAATTTTGTATTATATAGGCACAGTTCGAATACAATTTGCTTGTGATAAAGTTTCTTTCCTCATTGTTTGTATGTCAGTCTCATTATTAGAGATATATAAGTGTGTGTGTGTGTGTGCACGCGGGGGCGCGCGTTCGTATAGGCGTGCGTGCGTGCATGTTGCGAAGTACGCTCTTCGGCTGAGCCTAATGAAAACGCGTGGCAAAGACCATGTCTAACTCTGTACAGTGTAGAAAAATATTGTTAGGTGTAGTTTCGGGCGAAGTTAGCAGGATATATAACTATTGAATACCAAGATTTCTCCCAAAGCCTTTCGCCAACGCAACTGGACGAGACATTTCGAGCGAGATGGAAGAATTGCAGTCAAATGAAGAAAGAAAGGAGCATAGGCTGAAAGGGGAGGGAGTGGGGATCCGGGAAACAGAAATTGTAAAGTCACGTATTGTGGACTCTCTTTCGTCTAAGATTCTTGGGTTGTTATATCACAGCTATAACACTGCAGACGTCATTCAATTCTATATCCTTTCAAAATCATGAAGTCGCCAAGCCAAATCGAAACGTAAACACTGTCTCCAGGCGTTTATTTGCAAAAACGAGGAGATGTGGAAGTGGCTTCCAGATATTTCTGGTCCTCGGATATTTCTGGTTCTCGGATATTTTTGGTCCTCAGACATCTGGTGCCGACTGTAATTAGGGCAATGTTTCAGCACCGTCCGGTCCTCACAAGTTTCAAACGAGGTCTGAAATGAAAGTTACTTCAGATTGTTACCTGGGACTTTGTCTGCATGATCTGGTGTATGCATAAAATAAATAGGTGTATCCTTTTCATTGTATTTCTTTTGTGTATGTCATAACGGCTTACTTGGTTTTTAAAAGAAAAAACTTATTATGCTAGTCTATTTGTGGATGTATTAACCCCGTCACATTTAATATTTCATCGTGTTCAAGCGGAAAATTAAGTTCCAGATGGCTAGGTATAATAAAGCCGTTCTAGTGCCAAAAAGTGTTTTTAGAAGAAATTACTCTGATCTTACTTTTCCTGCTTGCGAAAGTCTTATACAGCACAATGTCCTAAAATCTTTATAGTTGAGATAAGAAGACAGTAGAAGAGATTTGGAAACGCTTTTTTGTACTTTCAAATAAAGAGCTTTGTGACTTATTTTTATTGAAGAAGACATTTTCTGTTGGTGACGCACGAAGACTTCTCAGTTACTCTGTTTTTGTCTGTTTGCTAGCAAGTAGTTTTCACTGACTTACTGGACATCTCAAAGTGTTGCTTCCACCTCCAACCACCACCACATCACACATAACAGGAAACAAACCAGAAAAAGATTATTGCGAAAAAAAGAAAGAAAGGTAGAGAAAAAGAACGGATGATTATTAAGGAAGACGCATAGCGACTGACTTGCAGTGACGTCTGGTGTTTCGGAACTCGCAGAAACTGCGGTAGGTAACTCCGTCACTGCCACACACGGGCTGATACTGGTCTGTACACAACTTGCCATGGAAGTCACAGTAGGCCCGCGTCAGCACTTGGAAGTAAAACAAGCAGATAAAAGAAGGTTACGAATTTCAGGACGTTGACAATGACAGCGACATTCGTCATCATCAACTTAATCATCACCACCATCGTCGATTTGTATTTAGTATTTTAGTATGAGTATTGCTTTTATTACAACACCATCCAATAATTCGCAATATCTGTCAAAGGCAGAGCTTCAGCAGAACAGCGTCTTACAGACTTTAAGTCTTACTTACCGACAAGAGCCGAGGTCAGAAAGAAAATAAAGAGCAGATTCATTTTCAAGCGTCACCAGTCTCTGACTATGGTCTCCGGACCAAGCAGCGAGGCTTTTATCGCACCCTGTTTCAGTCGGTCGTAAGTCACAGTTTTCATTAGCTTAGCAGTGATGTATATTCCTTTGTCTGTGTCCAGTATCAGTTACAGCCAAACTATATTCTGTATCTTGACATCCCAATCACTAATTATGAAGCTTCGATCGTTTGTGCGGAATGTTTTAATAACAGGTAGAGCTGATCAGACATTCAGAGACGGACACAGTGGAATGCAGAAGACAAAAAATGAATGTAATGATGATTGTGATTGCGCAAAGGGTGGGAGGAGGGAGGAGCGTACAAATAGGACGATTTAGTTTTTTTGTGAACAAGATTTGTTTACATGATAAAATGTTTAATACCACATTGATACATTAAAGATGCTCTGTTCTCCATTAAACAACTCACAATGTCGAGGAACAAAACTTAATTATTAAAGCCGTGAACACACTTCTCTCTCTCTCTCTCTCTTTCTCTCTCTCTCTCTCATGCACACACACAAACATGCAAGCACGGAAGCACGCGCGCACACACACACACACACACGAGGGAACAGAATTTGTGGGATGTGTGACAAGGCTACTTAAACTTGTTCGGACCTAGCAACCAGTGTCTTCCATCCCCCTGATCGTGACATAACTGCGTCGTAGTGCGTACGTGCAGGTGCACGAGTACACACTTTTTATTTTTATTTTTGTTGTTGTTGTTGTTGTTGATGAGCATGTATGAAAATTGGAGCAAGGGACAGTAGGAGCAAAGGGGAGGGTGGGGTGGTGTAGAGGGGCAGGAAGAGGAAGAGAAGAAGATTATTGTGTTTTTAGGTCAAGCCACTTTTAGAGGGGTGGAGGGGTGGAAAGCATTACCATGAGCTGCAGGTGTTTCAATACTATAGTAACCATATCTGTATATAATACCGGCCGTACAGGCATGCAGAGATTCTTCAAAGCAAAAACTTTGTCGGCTATGCACATTTAACCTCGCACGCGCGCGCGCGCGCATGTGAAGGCTTTTTTTCTGAAGGACTTATTGGTGTGTGGATGAATAAAACAAGTGAGTGCATTCAAGACACAACAAGCAACACAAATAAATAAGAAAATACACTTAACTGTGGATCAGAATGACTACCATGCCCCTGTATGGTACGTACTACTGTATATGTAGCTTTTATCATACCACACTTCCTAACACACGCAGAACAGGATTAATAAAGTCGAGCGATAATCATTTAAACCTTCATGCTGGTGTCAGCATAAGACATCTCGACCACAAGGGACGCAACTCCAGAAGCACGAGCTGCTTCCCTCAACTAGGCAGTTTATTAACTCTCTCTCCGCTGTATCCCCACATAGCGTGGGCACGCCCGTGCGACAAACTCACTGAACGTGCAAAAGAACAAGGTGTATGTTTAAAAGAATAGAACGAAAAAAACGAGCAAAAAAGAAGGAAAGGAATAAAAAGGAAAAATTCGCACTGATTGATTCGTGAGGATTTTTTGCTCAATATTCGCTTTGATCGTTGTCACGAGTTGTCAGAGTATAGTTTCTTATGTGTAAGCGTGTGTATGCATGCGTGCAGTTTGTAGGCGAAAGCCTTGGCGTGTGCTTGTGTTCAGTGTTATCCCTACGGAGTTGAACATTATGCTCATTGATGTAGAATTCCGAGGATCAAAGAGTCCACACTGTCCCATATCGTTCACCTTTATCTCATTGGCCCAGGGAGTTTCTTCTCCCTCTGCTTCTTAATCTCAGAATTGTACGATTCTCTCCTATGTTACCCCTCGTCAGTCAGAATATCACGATCGTAGATTAAAAGTAGGATCAGTCAATCTTCTCAAAACCCCTATGCTGCGCCAGCAGCTTTAGATACGCACGTAACGAGGACAAGTAAAAAATCAAAGGTATTTCCTTCTGTTTCCATACGCGCTCATTCGAAATCAAATCGCAGATAACCCAACTTTGAACTGTAGTCAAGCTTCCGAACACCACGTCCGAGAGCGTCTGTTCGGAGTCTGGTCCTCAGCACCGGTAATCTCTTTTCGTCTGTGATCAGTCGGTAGAAACGTCAGGCTCATCGTCTGGTACCGAGTGGAGGGGGAAGGGCAGGGGAGTTCAGAGCTCGGCGGCGACCGTTTGATCGTACTGAAGACCCGACCGGTAGACCAGGGGCCGTGTGCGCTGTGATAAAACAAAACAATCGTCACAACCAGGCGTCGTTGACTTCCCCGCGGGAGGCGCAGGCGACGATCAACAAGCGATCGAAGGATCAGTAAGTGTGACGGGATCACAGCGGAGGGCGGGCGACGGACTGCTCCTGCTTACGTCACGTGCCTCACTTCCTCGGGTTCAACATCAGCGCACCCGTCGGGTTTCTATTGCCCGCACGGGCTGGTGTCTGCCCAAGCGCGTGTCTCTGGGTACCAACCTGTATATGCGCATGCCCAAAGGTTAGGGGCGGGGGTGGGTAATGGGTGGGATGTAAAACCCTAGAGGGAAATTACAAACCCCTAAAAGGAAAGAGGAAATGACACATTCACGTACGCGACTATCCTCAAAACCTGGAGGGTGGAATGTGTGGGTGGAGAGGGGGCAACAAAGCTGTGCGCTAACTTCAAGGCTCTCGGCGCAGTGAACACTTTCTTATTAAAAGAAGACCCCCACCCCCACCCCGAATTCTATTCATTCCACTGCTCTGATCTTCTTTATCCGTCTTTTCTTCGTATTCTTTATTATTGTGTCTAAACCTTTTTTTCATTTCAGGAATTCTTTCTTTTTTCCCTTTTCTTTTTATCTGCATCATCCTTCATTCCTTCTTTCATTGTGAATTTCTCTACACTTTTCTGTGAGCACCATGTTTTTTTAAAAATTTATTACTTCTATCATATATATATATACATGCACGTGTGTGTGTGTGTGTGTGTTCTGTCTTGTAAGTAGGGATGGGAGACAAGTGTGGACTCAGCAGTACATCAGACAAAATGGTTAGTGAGAGACAATGAGAGAGGAAGAGGGTGGTCTGGGGTGGATACAGAGGTTGTTGGGTAGCCGTCAAGAGGAAAGGGATCATACAAGGGTAGTAATTAATATTCGTTGAGAGAAACTCGCATTTTTCAGCGCTTGTCGGTAAGCGAGATTGATGAAACCTTACCATTTCTGCAGCCTTGCCCAAAAGAACGAAAGAAAGAAAGACAGACAGATAGTACGAAAAAGGAAAGAAAGAAAGACATAAAAAGAGATAAAGAAAAGAACGTAAGAAAGAAAGACAGGGAAAAGGAAACCAAAGAAACAATAAAAAACAAAAGAAAGGAAGAATAAGAGAGAAAATGTGAGAATGAAAGATAGTAAGGTCAGAAAGAAAAATAGGAAAAAAAAACGAAAAACAAAAGAAAAGAAACAAAAGAAAGAAAGAAGGAATTTACAAATAAATAAATAAAAGCTGCACCCTAGTATCAAAGGCTTAATTAATGTCTCAGCAACAACCAATAATAATAATAAAACCCTACACCCCCAACAACGAACATACTTATGGTAAATTCAAAAATTAACCATTACATCATAGACGAGATCGAGGTAACTCCGCGAGGATAGGAGGAGGAGGGGGGTCTTCTTCAATACTATTTTCCCGACTCTCACATCAACGTTCCTGTCATTCAAAAGACGACTTTTGTTTGAATGTCTGTGCGAAAGTGCGAAAGTACTTCCACCTAGCAGTGATCTTACATTGTGAATACTTGTCTTTTGATGTCCACTCTATGAACCACCCTGTTCTGGTTCAATACCCCTACTGTGTCAGCCAATCAGTGTGGTGTCCAGTGTTGATAGCTCCGCCCAGTTCCTTTGGAGTAATCGCGAATCCGACTCCTCTAGTGTTTGATGTTCGAACAGCAGCGTTGGTATAGAAAAGTCAATCTGCCTTTGATTGAAGGGCGTCGACTAGGTGATTCAGTTGTCATCTGTTTAGCTGGAGACCGCCCCTTTCCGGTACACCTACTGGACACTCACCTACCTACCCCTGCTTTATTAAAGGTGAAACTGGACAAAACGCAGGTCAGTTTCACGTTCTCCTACAGCTCTAGCCCTTGGGCAGGTTTCCAACGTGAACGTGTTCATTAGAGTTTGCGATAATCTCACGTGCCGGAACAGCGAGCGTAAACCGCTTCTACCTTCTTCCTACGCAACGACAGCAGACCAGTCCGCCCGTGTCCTCGTCTGTTTGACGTCAGGCTGTGTACTCCAGAAGTTCCCCAGTCCTGAAGCTTCTTCCTCGTCCTCCTTATCCAGTGCCTCATCCACGTCGTCCCTGCAGTCTTCCGTCCCTTCCCTCACAGCTGCCCCATGGCGTACAACGGTGGATACACCCCACAACTGTTCTCACCGCACGGAAGTGCTACCCACGGTGTAGGCGGTCAAAGACGTGGCTCTGACCGACGTTCCAGTCTTCCTGCAGCTTCGCTCGCAGCTGGGCCTCAATGCGGTGCTACCGGAGGTCTGGTTGGAGGCTTTCCCGGAAGTGTGCAGGGACCCCAGGTGTATCTGTCGAACGCCGATATCTGGCGCTGCTTCTCCTGCCACGGCACAGAAATGATCATCACCAAGCAGGGCAGGTAAGCTGAATGAAGTCATAAGGTTACTTACACCATCCTGTGTTTTCTTTGGATTTTACCTCTAATTTTATTTTAATCTTTAAGGCACACTTGCATCTACAAATACCAATAATAACGGTTTCTGCGCAAGCACGCGCGGGTGAGTGAGAGAGAGAGAGAGAGCAAGAGAGAGAGAGAAGGAAGAGGAAGGAGAAAAAAAAAGGAGAAGATAGTCGTGAGAAGTTAGAACTGCAGTTGTAGATAAATGCGGTTAGTGCGTGCGCATGTGGGTGTTGCACTGTGTGTGCGTGGACGGGCAAGTGTGGGCGCCTTGAATTATTTTACGAGATAAGGAGCTTTATAAATACTTTTATCATCATCTTCGCCATCATCAGGGGAAGTTTATGAGGCAATAGGGAGCATTTAAATAATTTACGCTCTCCCCTGTGATCTTGTCTCACGTGGATTCACCTAGTGCCTACAACGCTTTTCGTTGTCAAGTGCAGAGATTCGGACAGAGTCTAAGACAACAACATTGTGAAATCAGTGAAGCGTCACACTTAGGCTATTGCTTACTATTAAAATATGTATTAGTGCGAGAGATCGTGTCTCTTCGTGTCTCAGAGCTTTCTCGCGCTGCGCCTTTACAAATCGATTTTTTTACATCTTTCTTTTTTCAACTCGTCTGAGGCTGGTTATCTTTTTTTTTGGGGGGGGGGGTTCAAATTCAAGTCGACAAAGACTTTTTTAAAAAGCAATTTTTTCGTCCTTTTTTTCTTTGTGGATTTGTTTCCTGTCACTCTTTCTTTCTTTCCTCTCTGTCATTCTTTCTTCTCATCCTTTCTTCCTTCCTCCTTTGTAATCATAATATAGACAGGCAGATATGTAAAAATACCGAAATCAGAGATTTTCTGTAACTTTGGGTAATAACAGCTTGTTTCGTTGGTGGATTTAACACCAACGAGAGACTGAATGACCTGACAAATACAACATGTAACAGAACCAGCAAGTTACACAGAAGCATTTGCTGTGTGATCCAGTCCCGTCAGTTTGGCCTCGCTGTCCGCTTACCATCACATTCTACAGTAAAAACTCCCATATAAGACCCTCCCATGTACGACCTCCTCCGGCATACGACCTCAACTTTTTTGACGGAGACCATTTATTATATAAACGACCTCCCACTTACGACTCTCTCCTGTAAACCGACCACAGACGCTAAATGTCGACCCCAATTCGGCTGAAAGCGCAAAAGAACTGTTTTAAATCTAGAAAAGACATTGAAAGTGCTCCTAACAAAGAGGCAACAAGGGAAGTCGGCAATAAATATTGCATCAGTCATCCTGTGCGACTTCACGCCTAACAGATTGAAGGAATTGATGGTTTTGCACAATATAGGACTCGAGTGTCTTTTCGACATTTCACAGAAGGAAAAAATTGTTAAAATCGCGGATTTTGTTGTAATTCATTCATATTCTATGTTTAAGTCGTTGTTTGGGCCGATTTGCCGCATTCGATAACCGAAAGGTCAGTCAGACACAGTTATGTCTCGTTCCCACTTTCTAGCGAAAGCTAAGTTACCCACAAGTGTCCAGTCTTTACGTATTTCATGGGTAGCCCCTTGGCCTGCAGGAATCGGGTGTCGCTTCTTTGTTGTGAGAAATATGACCTGACGCTACATACGCCAGTATTTGTGATCTACAGCATCACGCAGTTCACAACTTTATTACTTTTTTGTTTTATAAAATTTCGATTTAATTGGCAACACCAGAAGGAAAGAAAGTTTTAGGATGTGAGGTAGGATGAAACTAGATATGATGAGATAAACTAAGTCTGATGTGCAATAAACTACATGTTCAGTAATCGAGATGCGAAAAAACTTTTTAACAAACAAGTAGTTCAGTGGTAAATAAAAACAATTTCAAAACACATGTTGCATTTGTCTGGCATGATCACATACATTCATATGTGTTTATTTCACGGTATATGCACCTATATGTTGTACTAACGGTTCAGTGCAACTAGTCCTCCCTTCTAAGACCCCTCCATTATAAGACCTGATTTTGGCTCTTTTTTCAAAGTCGTATGTTGAAGGTTTTACTGTAGTAACAACATCAGTAAGAACCAACATGGTAGAAAATAGTGATAATCTGATAGTCCATAGACTCTTTGGGAACGTATACATAATAGGAGAAAGAGCAATACGTGTTATTATTATTGTGTGTAGAGGAGAGAACGCACAGCTTGACAGACAGGTCTGGTCCACTCGGGTCTCCAGACAAACTGACCGCCTGTTTGCTTTGATCGCCGATTGCGTTAGACGTTGACTATTGCAAAGCTGACAACTACTTGACCGCTGGCCGGCAGTGGGTGACCAGGCGATTAATTAAGCGCAACCGTTACACTTAAAGGACAGGGGGGGGTTCTGGTGGTGGTGGTAGTGGTGGTGTGGGG
>SMGT01008023.1:43350-58015 GCA_004794575.1 Lanistes nyassanus | reverse complement strand
GGAGGTACCTTCCAGCAGCATTTACACCTCAAATGATCCACCGAGTTTACCTTGCGACCGGAGCTGCCCCCTTCGCGCCAGGTGAGAACAGCTTCCGGCGCCCCGGTTGCGAGTCTGACGATGCTGTAACGCCGATCAAGTAGCCGCGTCTCGCGAAGCCGCCCCCCCACCCCCTGGCTCGCCATCGTGTGCCTTCACGATTCTCTGACTTTGTCCACGTGATCAAATGTCTGCAGGCTGATGTTCCCGCCTCTGGAGATCCATGTGACGGGACTGGAGGCAGACAAACTGTACACCTGCCTTGTGGATTTCGTACCGCTCACCTCAAACCCTTGGAAGTACGTCAATAATCGATGGAAGCAGCTAAACCCTCCATTTCAAATGGCAGCCGGTAAGAAAAACTGCTTGTGTGTGTGTGGAGTGTGTGTGTGTGTGTGTGTGTGGTGTGCGTGTGATTTGGGGTGTGTGGTGTGCGTGGTGTGTGTGTGTGTGGGCGCGTTCGTTTTTCCTTCATTCGAGTACAAACAAAATCTCCAGTCTGGATTGAGTTTTGTTTTAACCAAATGTTCTCGCAGAGGAAGACCACGGGTACCCGCCTCCGTTTATCAAACTTCCTGGCCTGGACGTCAGCTTTCCTGTTGTGGATGGAAAGGTGGATGGGCTACACTTAAAGGACTGCGCATGTACGTAACATTTAGCAAAAAGTGCATGTTAAGGCCCTCACACCGTCAGGGTCAAAAGTTCAGACTGTCCGACGATCCCATAAGTGTCCAATGCTTTCAATCTCTGACAGCTACATGTACAAACAACACGCATCTACACCTTAACCTCGTACAAACTCAATCTTTAGCACCCTACTCAATCTTCTGCAGCAAGTTATAATTGTCCACACACACAAAATAGTTTGACTTAGTTTCTGACAATTCTTTCTTGTGATTTGTTTTTCAGATAACCGCCTGTTCGTTCATCATGACTCTCCGAGCACAGGACAGCAGTGGATGAACCCACAGGGAGTTGCCTTCAACAAGCTAAAGCTGACTAACAATAAGGACAACCCTCACAACCTAGTGAGTGTCACGTCCAATGAATAACGGTATCGTAGGGGTCAGGCTGGCTATTCGCGCATCAGCTGACGAACGGATCAAATTCCGTGTTCGTTAGGACCATCCTTGATTATGGGTTCGGATCCTGTGTCCGTCACACATACTTCCTGTGCACGTGGCACCCGTTTAAAGAGCTGGGTACGAGAGGTTCACTACCCCCCCCCCCATAAGCACTCTGGTTCCTCCCCCTTCTTTGTCCCCCATCCCGCTTCAGTACCATCTCACTGCCTCCCCCGTTTTCATGTGGCCTTTTTTGCTAACGACAATAAACAAATAAACATTTTAGTAACTTCCTGCTTTGCCGAGTCTGGCCATAACAGCAACACGTATCCAGTTGAAAAGGCCATTAGCAACATTTACTAAGATTTTGCTCAGTGTTCTTATTTAACTGTTTTGTTAAACAGTTTGCACTGAGATCCCCCTTTTCCACACCTGGATATTGTTTGTTATTGTGTGAATCTTTCCGCTAGTCCCACCCCTTCAGAAAAAAGAAACAACATAAAAGCTAAAAGAAGCTCCGACAAACATCTATAATGCCCGCGTTCATACACGCCCGCGTCTGTCTAGTGATTGAATGAGTGACTAAGTGCCCTGACTTGATTTTCTGACAGGACGCAACCTCCTGTACAAGAAATCTAGATCTTTCGGTAGGCCTCTATTTTACATCCGTGCATGTGCGCGGTGCCTCTCGGGATCCCAATGCTTACTGTCGTTTCCACGGTCATCTTGCAGGTCGTGCTGAAGTCCATGCACATGTATCAACCGCGTATTCACGTTCTGGAGGTGGCAGCGGACCGCACGCGCATCGAGCGTGCAGTTGTCAGCGTGACGTTTCCGGAAACCCGGTTTGTGTGCGTCACCTCTTACCAAAACAGTGACGTAAGTTCTTTACATATCACTCATGATCTTTTTATGGCTCTTTCTTTCTTTTTTTCGTTCGTTCGTTCGTCCGTCCGTCCTTCCATGTCCTGTAAATATGATTTTTAAATTATGGCAGTGGAAGGGTAAATGATAACAAGGGCAGCGATAACAATGATAAAAATGTTTTTCTCCTTATGGAGGAGGCTGTCGGCTCAGGCATGTTGAATTTTAAAACTGAATGTGAGCTTACAAGAAGAGCATACATGTTTAAAATGCAAAATTTTGAAACCCATACATGCAATTCTTGTCTGCATAAACGCAGATTTTCAGGCAGTGTTCATTTCTTTGAAGAGAAGACGACAGTAGTATAATTTATATTGTCGTAATGTTGCTTATATGACCATCTTGTTGTTTATTTGCTTTTCAGGTTACAGAACTCAAGGTTAGGCTCAACAAATATGCTAGAGGCTCTCGGTCCGAATCACTGTAAGTTCCAATCCTGAGCTGACAAAATATTTTGTTTAGGGAACAATCTCACCTCTGCCCCCTCCCTATCCGCCCTTTCTCATTCTATCTCTCGTTTTCTGTTTCTTTCTTCGTAAAAACGAGAAACTTATCGCATGCTGAGGTGGAATAGTTGCAGCTTTTAGGTGATTTCTTAGTTCTTTTCGTGACAGCTATGCCCAGTTAAAAGTGAAATAACCGATACATACCACGAAAAAATGTTTACTATTTCAGACAAAACACGTCAGTCTTCAACAAGACAGTAATGGACAATGGACCTTGTCAGTCACCTGTCCCCTGTCACTCGGCTGCTGACTTCGGACGACACGGGGTTAATCATCAGCCATGCTGTATGGGCGCTCGAGCCAACCCTCACGTGGCCACCTTCGTGAGCGCTGTCCTCCCGCCCGCTTTCGCTACCTCACTGAGCCCTGTCCAGCACCCTATAACAAGTAGCCCCATGGGCCCTTTCCACGGCTTTTATCCAGCCACGATGATGGGATCCGCACAACCATCTCATGCGGCAACTCATCCGGATGTTGTGCGTCGTCGCGGGATAGGATGCCTTCCAGCACGAGTGCAGTTGAGCCCCCATCTCGCACAAGCAGGAGCGGGGCCGATGTCAGTGAGTCACCCCGCGTGCCAGCCCCCTTCTGGACTGCCAGCAGCTGTTCCTCCCCTCGCGAGTGCAGCAGACGCCCACTGCAGTGCGTTCTTTCCACAGCCGTTTCCGTTGCCGCTAGATGTCGCTGGCGGGATCCTGGGCGCGAGGAAGCGCCGGAGCATGTCCCCAGTGCCTTGTCCCGAGTTGGCACGCGCTCCGTACGATCAGCGGCTCCCCGCTCAAAACGGAGCTCTGCCAGCCAAGCGGATTTGCGTCGGGGAACCCTCTGCCCAAGGCACAAATTTTCAACGCATTTTCGGCAGCTCGAAGAAACCCGAAGCTACGGTATCTATGGCTTGTGCAACATCCATCAAACTGGATCAATGTATGCTAGCCAACACAGGAATGCCTAGCCAGCCTCTGCTCCAGCAGCAAGAGTTGACCGGAGCTGCTAGCAGCTCCTGGGAAGGCAACCTTCCTTCTAAATCAGATTCTTCAATGAATCCAGTCTTGCCGGGAGTACCGCTGGCTGGATCAGTGGAGCAGGAAGTTTCAGCATCTGCTGCAGCTCTTTTCTCGATTCTCGACGACTTCCAGCCCGTCAGCGAGCAGTTCCAGCACTCACAGTCCTTCGAGGACTTCGGAGACGAGTTTCTGGGGCTGCTGCAGGCGATGCCTTCCGTGGTGACATGAGACGTCCCCAAGAACACTGTCCAGGTGACAGCAGTAGTCTCCAATAATTCTTCCGTGGCGATATGAGACGTCCCCAAGAACACTATCCAGGTGACAGCAGTAGTCTCCAATAATTCTTCCGTGGTGACATGAGACGTCCCCAAGAACACTGTCCAGGTGACAGCAGTAGTCTCCAATAATTCTTCCGTGGCGATATGAGAGGGTTCTAGCAATCTTCCCATGGTGACTTCGGACGCTTCCAGTAATCTTTCGCAGTGACGTCAGAAGCTTCCAGAAGCACTTCCATGTTTACTGCAGCCAACCTCAGGGATCTTTTCCGATGAAGACAGATGATCCTAACAATCCTTCAACAATGACCGCAGACATTTCCAGCAATCGGGACACTGTGACGTCAGACGCTTCCGTGGTGACGTCAGCGTTCTCAAGATAGCTCCCGCCGTTGACAGCGACAACGAGTTCGTGTGTGACAGGCAGCGGTCGGCTCTTTATACCTGTAGCAAGCCATTTAGGTGCGTGGAACTCACAAGAAATCGACTTTTGTAAAAACTTCTTATATTGTCTTTTGGTTTTTCCAATTGCATATCGCTGGTGACCTTTAACTTTCACATTTACATAAGGAGTTACTCTCAAAAGCTCGATTATGGATCATGTCTAAGGTTTAATGCTTCGCAAGAGCTAGAGGTGTACGATCAATGCTCATAGCCAAAAGTTTTTCGCAGTTGATGAATTTTTAGTTTGCCCAGAAGTATGTAAATCCATTGGCTACGCTGCAGTAACTGTTATACATCTCGACAGCTTTTGGGGAGACTCTACTCACTGATATTCTACACAGTCTTCTATAGAGTCAGTGAAAAAGAAAGGCTGAATAGTCCTGTTTGTCCCCAGAAAAGGCTCCTATGACATGTTTTGACTGCGTACGTGTCTTTTTCTTTTTAACTGTAGCAGCACCTGGAATAGTTTTTGCCTCGCTGAATTGTCTGGCGCGGTCCAGCAAAGGAGTGCAAGTGTTCGCGGTGGCGAGTGTCGGAAGTGCAGTATTATACAGCAAATCTGCCGCAATGTATTTGTTTGTAGTCTCTCGTAGTAATGACTAGAAACAGTTTGCTATGTACAAATCTTTCATACTGCCAGCCCCCGCGGGCCAGGCTTCACGTGCCGGGGGTGAGCACCCAGCCTCCCTGTGGCTGGGTGGCTAAGCTGGCACACCCCTTTTTCTTCGGCTTTCCTTTTTCTGCCTCTCTGGTCCTTTCCCTTTCTTCTTTTCCACCCTAAGCTCTCCTTGTTCTGCAGTTTTTTCTGTGCTGTCTTTCTGCCTGCCCCAGCCTGTTCTTTCTTCTTTCTCTCACATGCATCTTCTCTCCACGGTTCTCCTTTCTCTGCGGTCTTCTTTAGACCCCCTTCGGCACCTTTCACCCTGTGTCAGCTCCGATATGAGGATGAGGTCCGGCAGACCGTTTCTGCTCGCTCTCAACCTTCCTGTCCCCGTTTTCTTGTTGTTGAGGGTGCTGACCCTTACGAACCCGTTACGAAGCTGACCCCTTTTTGCTGTCCAGAAGGGGTTCAGTGCTATTTTTACTGCTATTGTGTCTGTCAAGCGGTTCCGTGCACCTCTTTTCTTGTCGAGTGTGGAACCCAGAAGGTGTCGGATGCCCTTCGCCAATGGGATTCCAAACTCTTCGTTGATCTTCACATCCGGGTTTCTGCACACAGCTTGCTGAATTCTTCTGTCGGCGTGATCCGCTGTGCTGACTTGGCCAATATGTCGGAGCTTGACATCAAGGTCGAGCTTCAGTCCCAGGAGGTGACGAACGTTCGCCGCGTAACTCGCAAGAGTAACGGGGCGGCCGTTCCCACCCACACCTAATTTATCACATTCTGCCTTCCTAAACTTCCCTCTGTTCTGTCTGTTGGCTATCTCAGAGTCCCTGTCTCTCTCTATGTTCCCAACCCTTTCCGCTGTTTTCAGTGCCATCGCTTTGCCCATGGTACGAACACCTGCAAATCTGTTTCTCTTTGTTCCCGTTGCGGAGCCGCTGACCATCCTTTTGCTGACTGTCCCAACCCCTGTTGGTACTTAAACTGTCAAGGCGACCATCCTGCCACTTCTCACAACTGTCCTTGGTGAAAAGGAGGAGTCTGCCATCCAGCGGGTCCGCGTGGAGGGCAAGTTGTCCTTCGCTGAGGCCCGCAAGCAAGTGGTTGGCTCTTCCTCCAACACCTGTTTCATACTCCTCCGCTGTCTCTCAGAGACCTACAACTTCTATGCCCCCCTCATTCGGCTGGTTCGAGCTCTTGACCCCCCCACCCCCCACAGTCAATATAGCCTTCATTGCTGGCAAGGGGTTAAGCCCCAATACTTACTTAATTTCGTACTGCCAATATTTGATTACGTTGATGTTATATGGGACAATTGTAACGATACCCAGTCACGTGCTCGGGAGACCTTGCACCTCGAAGTTCTAAGAATAATAATCGGAAGGGTGAGAGGCACCAGTCATCAAAAACTTTACCGTGAATCCGGTTTTTGCACACTTAAAGAAACGTGCAAGAGACATTGCCTCTTGAGTTTTCAAAAAACGGTAATTGGACCCTGCGCTGCATATATACTAAATTTCCTTCCACTTTTGGTCACCCATTTAAATCCCTATCACAGACGAAGGCCCAACGACAGAGCTATTCGTGTGGCAAGAACAGATCATCATTATCATCTGCTTGTATCACCATAGGCGCAAAGAGCAGCAACGAATTCCCTCCACTTCTGCCAGTCGCGGGCCAGAGTGCCATTCGTTCCCCAGGTGTGGTGATTTTTCAATTCTTCTTCCACCGTTCGTCGCCAGGTGACCTTTGGCCGTCCTCTCCTCTTTCCATCTGGTGTCCAGTGTCGTGCTGTTTTGATGATTGAACCATCTTTTCTCCGTAACACGTCCGACCCATCGCCAACGTCTTTTCACTATTGCTGTGGCCATGTCTTCTTGCTTGCAGCGGGACAGCAGGGCTTCGCTGGAGATTTTGTTTGGCCAGAATATCTTGGATTTTCTCCTAAGGTTCTTGGTATGGAATGTGGATGGCTTGGTGAGATCTTGCTGTGTCATTCGTCAGCACTCTGCTCCATATAGGAGTACTGGTACAACACAGGTGTTACAGAGTTTTAGCTTGGTACTCGCGTTGTATTGTGATGACTTCCATATGTTGTTCATGTTGATGAAGGCTCACCTTGCTTTATTCAGTTTGTTCTGAATGTCGCTAAAAACTCAGCATTTGGGGCGATTTTTATCGATTTTCAAAAAAATGTGTGAAAAAAACCCATAGAAACATAATTGGAACGTTGTTGGAAAGACAAATTTAAGTTAAAAAGTCTTTTTGTACCTGAAATGTGTTTGTTGGTGATGCTGTGTGGAAGACTGCGTTGAATTACGTAACCAAAGTGAATGTTAACAGTCTTGGAAACGTTCCATTGACACCAAACACTCGATCGCGTATTACAGCCGTCTGCAGCACTTGTAATCCATACGAATAAAAACATACCAATTCCTCGTCTTTCCCCTCCTTACTAAGGTTAGTGAGGACATCGTCTGACGATAAATTTCGAACATTTCAAGTGCTTTGTGAGCAGACATTCGAATATGGCGACCGGCCATTTTTGGCAACTAGCGAGGTAGCGCTTTCCGGGGACCGGAACTCCAAAAACCCGTTTTACTTTGTTTGAGTGCCTATCTGCAGACGTCTTTGTACCTGAGGAGAGATTCGTGGGTACGTGGGCTTTTGACTGTATGGGCAGGACAAAGGCTGAAGCCAGGAACATGGTTAAATGCTCACAGCTCATCTCACTTTCCCATACCGACCTGAATGGGTGAAAAGAATGGCGAAGAAATAGTCTGAACTGGCGCAAGGATAAAACATTTCTTTACAAACGAAATTGTAAAAAAAATACAGTTAATTTGTTGTTGTAAGTCTTTCATAACCATTGTTCAGGAGATAGGAAGGGTGAGGGAAGAATCTTCTGAACGACACTAAAAATCTTTACTCGGAGAGAGGGAGCGAGCGAGCAAGAGAGAGAGAGAGAGAGAGACCAGAATCATTAAGATTAGAAGAAACACCAGATATGCCTTCATCCTTTTAAAGTTAATGAAATCGCACTTACATCCACCGACACTAGAAAAATGAAAAACACAGATTTTTCGTTCTGGACATTTAATATCGACACTACATGCAGCTCTCGAAGCTGTTCCCAAATATTTCTCGTCCTCGAGATATGTGACGTAGACGAAAAAGGGATCCCATCAGCACTT
The DNA here is from genome assembly GCA_004794575.1 of Lanistes nyassanus. Lineage (NCBI taxonomy): Eukaryota > Metazoa > Mollusca > Gastropoda > Architaenioglossa > Ampullariidae > Lanistes > Lanistes nyassanus. The sequence continues at coordinate 49,961 of SMGT01008023.1, read as the reverse complement.
TCCACTCCTGACGAGTTTCAAAAAAGGTCTGAAATGAAAAAATGAACTAAAGAGGTCAGCTGAGATTCTGTGTACGCGATTATGTCGTTCGCAACGAATGAAGAAATATCAACTTTTGAAAATTCAAACTTCCTGTTGTACGCTCACACTTGTATGACAGAAAAAGTTTTATTTAAAAAAGTCTCTCAGTTCCGTCCTTGGGCTTATTTCACTGTTTGGTGTTTTCCTGGGAGGCTTACATTCGCGCCATAGATGACAGTGTGTCTCACTGTTCATGCGCTTGTTTACGTACACACGGCGATAATTATTTTGTCGTTCTCAGAGCCTTAATAATCATGTCGGTCTATCAACTGCAGGCAGTGAGATGTCTTTGGGGATCTGATACTTCGAGTTTTCTTGCCCAGATATGTTACACTCGACCGCACACACGCACATACGCATATGCACGCACGAACGCAAGCACCTACATCCTTGCGCACGTACGCATGCAAATACATGCTCGCACACATGCGCACTCACGCACACACCTATGCATGCACACACAGATTCACAACTACACGAAAAATATGAACACAATACTCTTTAGAGCACGTATACTCCTTCATAAAATGCATTGCTGTTAAAATTTGATATTCTTCTGGTATATTATAATCTCTAACCCTGCAGAGAGAGGAACTGTGGCCACGAACAGGTCAAGAGGAAAGAGAATTGAAGATAACTGTGCTTCTGCCAAAGAATATTGAGACAATGTTTACAGCCAAACAAACAAATAATTAAATAATTGTTTTCTGTAAATAGCGTTCATGGGGGAAGAATGAAAGATAAAGAAAATAATAGATGAATAAATTAATTAAAGAAAGAAAGAAAAAGCAAAACAAAAAACAAAGGAGAAAATTAGCACTCACTTGCAATATTTTCTTGTGATTCGATACACGCACTGATTGTGATAGGTTACACCGTCACTTCCGCACACGGGCAGGTAACTCATGGTGCACATCCTGCGAGGAGCATCACAGAGTGCGCGTGCAGGCGCTGGAGAAAGAGGTGGGGTCGGGGGACAAGCAAACACAAGACATGTGAACGAGGCGCCGACATAAATTTTGCTCACCACGTCATCACTCTATTATCCCCACAGTTATAATAACTTTCGTCTTTATTTAAGATTTTTACAACTAAAGTTACTTTGAATGTTTAGAAATAAAGTGTACAATTTGCAGAATGCAATGTTGCAGCAGATATGTCCCATCTAAAGCTGCCCCCCCACCCCCACCACCATCTTTTTGTTGTTGGTACAAGCGTCAAGTCAACCATTTCAGAGCCTTTTTCACTCACCAAGAGCCAGACTCAACAGGCAAAAAACAATAAGCAGTTTCATCGTAAGATGCGTACAGTCTGTCACAAGGACTTTGGCCTTCAGCACATCCAGTACTAAGCAGGTTTTTATCCCAAGGTGCGCCAGTCAGCCATTAGTTACAATTTTAATAACCTTACCGGTGATGTATGTCTGTCCCCGTGCACCAGTATCTTTATCATCGATACCCTTCTGTATCTTGACAACCCCTTTCGATATATGTGGAGCTTATATCTTTCATGTTAGATTAATTTACAATAATTAGTATAGCTGAACAAAGCATACAGGCACATGCATTCTAGATGGCAAAAGACAGCCATCACAAGAAAGCGACGAATATGCAGAACTCACCGTGCAGTAGTCGTGTCACCAGCTTCACACTGTTTCACCTTAACGTGTTCTTCAGAAAATTATATTGAACGCACCGTAGTTTATTTTGGAGGGTTCAGTGAGGATTTTAGATTTAGCTCAAGATTATATTTGTACATGGTTTTATGTTCGGTCTTCTCTTTGGTAGTTATGCAAGAAATTGTCCATCTGGGTCTTCATTTCTTTTCATGCGAAAATGAGAAGATTCACAGAAAATGTTTCCTTCATTCCTATCTCATGATGCCTATTCAGTAACATTAGTATTTCATACATTATATCTATTCTTTCTTATGACTGGTGTTGTAGGGCCTGTGGTATTGACAGAGAGTCAGAAACTATGCTCTTGTTGTATTTTTTTCTACAGTTTAGAACTATTAATTTAAAGATACGTAGAATATGCTTTGATTTTATCCTGCTTTTTGTAGCCTATAATATCGAGGGGCCTACGTCCGTGCGCGTGTTTGAGCATCTGTGCGTATTTTGGGCGTGAAGGTATATGGGGAAATTAACATACATTCACCGGTAGTTATCGTATAAAGATACAATGGTTTCTGTTAATTCCGATTATCTTCAATAGTGTTGGGCTGTTTTCGGTACTTTTCAGTGGTTTTCGGTATATACACCTTCCATTCACCTAAACACGAGCAACAGAATTTCTCTGATGTAGAATTTGGTTTATTTCATATTGTACTGATTACATGGACCACCTTTGAGAGAGAGAAAAAAAACTCTGAGCTGCGTGGGACATAGTGACATCTGCAACACCCAACACATCTTTGGCTAACACCATCGGCTATTTCTGAAATGTGAATGTTCTCATCCAGTACAGATTTAAAAAAAACTGTATTACTGCGGTCAAGAAGGAAACTAGCTGAAATTATACTGCGCAAATTCGATTCTTGGCGTCGGAGAGCACTCCCCGCAGTCGACCAGACTCAGCAGAGAGCTGCAACACACGACAGTGGCACATTAAATGCAATACAGATAATAGAAAATTGTGTACAGTCACGGCCAGATCACTGCAGAGGTCAGTGACCGGTGACTGTGTGTCGGAGGGGGTAGTTGGGAATGATTTAGAAAACATTGATCTCGTTCTCTGCAGTGACTTGGTCGTTATTGTACACCTGTTCGCTGTCAAAACGAAAAGGCTCCAAAAGAAAAAAATCAACTTTAAAATGTTTTAAACAACAACAAAAAAGGGGTTTTAATCTACAAAAATGTCGCAAACTAAACACTCCACCTCCGGCAGTACAGGCTGACACGCACTTTTAGATCTGAAAAATGCATACTTTACTTTCGTCACACGGCTGTGGTCTAAGGGGAATAACCTGCCCTTTACTGTCTTTTGAAGCAGACGATAAATATAACGTTTCAAGTGACAACAAACCCGTGATAGCAAAGATGTACGAGGAACAGTTGTCCCCAAATGACAAAAAGGTTCGTATTTCTATGGATTAACATTTCCACCGTGCACGAAAAATTGCAGAAATATTCGGGAGAAGCCACACTTGCATTAGGAGATTATTACACTATTTTGCGAAGGGGATGCGAGAAAAATGGTGCAAGAGCTCGGCGACCTACAAAAGTGAGTACCCGTGATGAAAGATTGTCAAACTTATGGGGTGGTGTTGTATCTCGTACTTCTGCAAAATCTCTTTGGCGTTTGTAGAAAAAATTATGGACTCTGAGAAGTACATCTAAGTTCTGGACAGCCACCTTTGGGCATCTGTATGTAAACATTTTGTTGTGAATTAATGGCTGCTTGAAAAAGGCAATACTGCTGAACATAGATCACGCTTTAAAGCACAGTGGTAGGCATAAAACAATTAATGGTCTCGTGTTTACATGGCCTGCACACTACCCCTATCTTAACATCATTGAAAATGTTTGCCTTGTGCTGAAACGACAAATTGCAATAAAGAGTCTTGTCATTAACACGGTGGACCACCTGGATTGAGAGCTTTTGAGGGATGTGTCCCACTATTTTTTATCAGGACCATGTATGAGTTGCTTCCACGTCTACGCGAAGTTGTGAATTGGAAAGGTCACATCACCAGATGCTGGACAGCTGTGAAATTTCTGGAAGGTAGGGAAAGAAATTTTGTGCTTTGTTTACTTTTGTGCAAGTAGTTTTATAATGACACGCCACTGGATATTTCCGTTCACAAGACATTATTTAGATTTGTTAAATCTGTATAAGTTAGTTCAAGTTGAAGTTTTGTCTACCTCGCACAGCTACTTTGAAAATAAGTGAAGGGTGGCACGTTCGTCGATTTGTCAATATGGCAAACTCACTTGCAGTACTTAATGGTGGCGGCGAACACACACCAGTTAGGATACGTTTTGCCATCAGAGCCACACAAAGGCTTGTACTCTAAAGTACAGGCTACTGGAATCTCACATGGACCAGTTATTGAAGACGCTGTAATAAAACAAAATTAGAGAATTCAAACAGCAAGGCGGAAAATCTGCACAAACGTTTTACCTTCCCTCCATCATCCTTAAACACATCCACGCCATTGTGCATGCACACATACTGCAAATGCGCAAAAGCACGCACACACAAACATCCATCTATCCATCCATAAAACACCCACATATACATCAATACATACATTATATGCACGAACGCACGTACATACGTACATCCATCCATACATGCACACACACGCACACGTCAGAAATACGTACATATGCACACAGACGCGTACACGAACGTTCCCTCACGCACTACCTCTTGCCGAAGGTTTAGCGGGTAGGAAGGAGATGGATGGAGGCGGGAACAGTTCCCTGGGCAGCGGGGTGTCGTTGATGGAAGTGATATTGTAACGGATGAACACTTTCCTCTTGAACACGTTCCGGGGGGCGATGGACAATCTTTGCACGGCCTTGGTGATGTCGTACCTGCAGCCATTCGCGGGGAAATGAGATAGCTGGCGTTTTGAGAAAGGCCAGTAATTTAAGGATCCTATACAGTCACATTTAAATCTTGTCTAGTATCCTTGCTAATGGAAAAGGGATTTAGGAGATTAATTAAAAAAGCTTATTAAATAAGTTGTCGAGGATTTGCCATACTTTTGTTCTTCTGGTGGTGGCCTTTTTCGCCCCGCTACGTCTCTCGACCGGTCCCCCAGAAATCTTAGCTCTTCCATTAACTGCTTATGTTGTGAATTCTGAAGACACGGACGAAACAATACGGTGAACGATCAGCTTTTTAATAAGCAGCTATGCTGGGGAACTGCTGCTGGGGAACTGCTGCTGGGGAACGCCTAGGTTAAAACCGCTGATTCACTGAGCTCAGAGCATCGAGAACATTCTAGAAAAGCAATACTGTTGTGGGATTTAAAAGTCACTTGATGAGACCTAATATTATGGAAGTAGACGCAAGCCCTTTCACTTGTTGCGGCAGCTTGAGGTGGAGATGCTGGTACTGAAAAGTCTAGGCAACAATGTCCCTGGTCATCCATCAAAGGCGCCAGCGCCTTATCGAAATAAACTTGTGGAAAGAATCGTGAAATCTGATATTGCATAAGGGCTAGCAAGCCCCGGGGCTGAGACAGTTTTCTGTACTGAGTGTGCTTCCTGATGAGGGAGGCATCGTACCACCGAGTTTAAAGATTTACAATCTAAAGCTATGTCACCGAATTTCGCATTGCGACTGGGCTTACGGACATACGGAAGTGCCAATGGTAAGCACAACCAGACCACGTAGGAATATACGGATTTGCATCGGGTTCGTCCCTGATTCCAGACAGCTGGATGTCAGATAATAAGAAAAGACTAATGACAGAGTCGTGTACTAACACTCGTTCGCCAATTACGTCATACACTGATTATCTTCGTGAATACTTTATCACTTTATCTATCTTTCTCACTGATTTCTTTCCAGACTCTTACTTGTAAGGCCTCTCATAGATCCACGGCATCTCCTCAGGGCTACCAAACAGGAAGAAGGAGCCGGCAGGGACGCAGCGGGTCTCCGAGGTGCACGCGCTGAAACTAACTTTCGCCGAAGTGCCGATGCTTCTGAGCTGGAAGTTGGCGAAGTCACGTGGGCGGTTCTGGTTCTGCTCGATCAGCCCTTCCAGTTCGTCCAGCTTGGCGCCACCCAACCCCAGGTTGTCGTAGGTGTACGACAAGTTCCGGTAGTCAAAGACAGACCGCGGGATCGCATGTGCGCGCGTGACCGGGTCCACATTTAGGGTCTCTGAGCTGAAAGGCAACATGGGATCGTCTAGTAAATCGGCAGCACAGTCGGCCCGGTCGTACGGCAAGCCGCGTCGCTTCTGCAGCTCCTGCCAGACGGCCCAGATCTTGTCAATGAAGGCGTGGTGCCCGAAGAAAATGGGGTCATAAGATGCATAGCTTAAGGAGGACATGGAATGCATCGGAGGGCCCCCTACCAGATTGTGAATGGTGTTGTGCACCACCTCAAGCTGCTGCTGAAAAACACAATAGTCTGTCTCCTCGAGGGCCAGCAGCACCTGTGGAGGGAAACAACCGGACCGTTCAGTGACCTGAAAGGGGAGATAAATGACTGGAAACCTGTATACCTGACAAAAATACATGCGTGGACTAAACCTCAGGCGTGCCACATATATTGCGTGTACCATACAAAAACATCAGGTGTACCCCAGAAGCCATGGGTACTACAAATTTTGGGTGAACTTTGTAAGAGGAACTTTTGGGACACAAAACTCCCATAGATATTTCACTAAAATAAAAATTCAATTTACTTACACATTATCAAATACATTATTAACATTAACTTAGCAATACATAACAACATCTGCTACTGTCACCACCACTACCCCCACCACCCTTACCACTATCAGTATCACTACACATTTATAAAAAAAAACCCCACAGATTTCATCTGTCCACCTTTATG
>SMGT01008023.1:19061-33493 GCA_004794575.1 Lanistes nyassanus | reverse complement strand
CCTTTCTTTTAAACGACCCTAGTCTTCACACGGCTAGCCCCTGGTGTACCACGTGTGCATACAGCGAATCCCTAATTTATATCGTCAGCTCGCTCACTACGCGTAAACTAACAACTGGGATTCGACACAAACACAACATAGGACAAATACATGAAATCCTCAGGGTGTAGTGAGGGGTCAGCTGAGATTTTGTGTATGCGATTATGTCGTTTGCAGCAAATGAAGAAATATTAAGTTTAAGCTTCCTCTCAGTTCTGTCTTTGGGCTTATTTCACTGTTTGGTGTTTTCCTGGGAGGCTTACATTCGCGCCATAGATGACAGTGTGTCTCACTGTTCATGCGCTTGTTTGCGTACACACGGGGATAGTTCTTTTGTCGTTCTCAGAGCTTTATGATCATATTGGTCAATCAACTGCAGGTAGCGAAATGTCTTTGGGGATCTGATACTTCGAGTTTTCTTGTCCAGATATGTTACACTCGAGCGCACACACGCACATACGCGTATGCACGCACGAAAGCAAGCACCTACACCCTTGCGCACGTACGCATGCACATACATGTTCGCACACATGTGCCCTCACGCACACACCTATGCATGCACACAGATTCACAATTACACGCAAGATATGAACACAATACTCTTTAGAGTCCTTACACTCTTCATAAAATACATTGCTGTTAGATTTCGATATTCTTCTGGTATATTATAATCTCTAACCCTACATACAGAAGAGCTGTGGCCACGAACAGGTCAAGAGGAAAGAGAATTGAAGATAACTGTGCTTCTGCCAAAGAATATTGAAACAATGTTTACAGCCAAACAAACAAATAACTAAATAATTATTTTCTATAAATAGCGTTCATTTGGGAAGAATGAAAGATAAAGAAATGAATAAATGAAAGAAAGAAAGAAAAACCAAAGCAAAACAAAACAAAGGAGAAAATTAGCACTCGCAATATTTTCGGTACATCCACTGATTGTGGTAGGTTACAACGTCACTTCCGCACACGGGCAGGTAACTCATGGTGCACATCCTGCGAGGAGCTTCACAGCAAGCGCGTGCAGGCGCTGGAGAAAGAGGTGGGGTCGGGGGGACAAGCAGACACAAGACACGTGAACGAGGCGCCGACATAAATTTTTCTCACCACGTCATCACTCTATTCTCCCCACAGTTATAATAACCTTCGTCATTATTCAGGTTATTTTTCCAAATAAAGTTACTTTGAAGGTTCAAAGATAATGTGTACAATTTGCAGGATGCAATGTTGCAGCAGGTATAAGTCTCATCTAAAGCTGCCCCTTACCCCGCCACCATCTTTTTGTTGTTGCTATTTGCAAGCGTCAAGTCAACGGATAAACTATTTCAGAGCCTTTTTAACTCGCCCAGAGCCAGACTCAACAGGCAAAAAACAATAAGCAGTTTCATCGTCAGATGCGTACAGTCACAAGGACTTTGGCCTTCAGCACATCCAGTACTAAGCAGGTTTTTATCCCAAGCTGCGCCGGTCAGCCATTTGTTACAATTTTAATAACCTTACCGGTGATGTATGTCTGTCCCCGTGCATCAGTATCTTTATCATCGATACTCTTCTGTATGTTGACAACCCCTTTCGATATATGTGGAGCTTATATCTTTCATGATAGATTAATTTTCAATAATTAGTATAGCTGAACAAAGCATACAGGCACATGCATTCTAGATGGCAAGGGACAGTCACCACAAGAAAGCGACGAAAATGCAGAACTCACCGTGCAGTAGTCGTGTCACCAGCTTCACACTGTTTCACCTTAACGCGTTCTTCAGAACATTATATTGAAGACACCGTTGTTTATTTTGGAGGGTTCAGTGAGGATTTTAGATTTAGCTCAACATTATAGTTGTACATGGTTTTATGTTCAGTCTTCTCTTTGGTAGCTATGCAAGAAATTGCACTCTGGCAGGACTTGTGGAACGCTGAGCCTGTATTCTGAATTACAGCCCACTGTATGTTTATGAATCAGATAATTTGCCATACCACATTTAATCTCATTTTTTTGCACTCTGGTTTGATTAGAACGGCTGGATTTAATATAATTAGGTCGTTACTAGCTTATTGTTATATTTTCCTCTGTTTGTTTTTTCTTTCTTTTATACTTTTCTTCCCACTGCGAGTTTATTGCTTGTCTAATAACATTTACCTCTCTTCTGGTGAAATGGGTACGTCCATCTTGATGGCATTGATTCTCAGTTTAAGGTTTGTTGCTTTTTTCGCTAGTCCATCTGCCTCTTCATTTCTTTTCATGCGAAAATGAGAAGATTCACAGAAAATGTTTCCTTAATTCCTATCTTATGATGCCTATTGAGTAACATTAGTATTTCATACATTATATCTATTCTTTCTTATGACTGGTGTTGTAGGGCCTGTGGTACTGACAGAGAGTCAGAAACTATGCTCTTGTATCTTTGTTGTATTTTTTTACAGTTTAGAACTATTAATTTAAAGATACGTAGAATATGCTGTGATTTTATCCTGCTTTTTTGTAGCCTAATATCGAGGGGCCTAAGTCCGTGGGCGTGTTTGCGAACTGTGCGTATTTTGGGCGTGAAGGTATACGGGGAAATTAGCATACATTCACCGGCGTAGCTTTATACAGATACAACCTTTCCCAGTAGTTATCGTATAAAGATACAATGGTTTCTGTTAATTTCGATTATCTTCAATCGTTTTGGGCTGTTTTCGGTAATTTTCTGTGGTTTTCGGTATATATACTATCCATTCACCTGAACACGAGCAACAGAATTTCTCTGATGTAGAATTTGGTTTATTTCATATCGTACTGATTACATGGACCACCTTTGAGAGAGAGAGAAAAAACCCTCTGAGTGACATCTGCAACAGCGGACACATTTTTGGCTAACACCATCGGCTATTTCTGAAATGTGAATGTTCTCATTCAGTACAGATTTTTTAAAACTGTATTGCTGCGGCCATGAAGGAAACAGAAAATATACTGCGCAATTCGATTCTTGACGGGTCGGGGGTAAGAGGGTAGGACCTCGATCACTCGTATGTGCACTCCCCGCAGTCGACCAGACTCAGGAGAGAGCTGCAACACATGACAGTGGCACGTTAAATGCAATACAGATAATAGGAAATTGTGTACAGTCACGGCCAGATCATTGCAGAGGTCAGTGACCGGTGACTTTGTGTGGTAGGGGGTAGTTGGGAATGATTTAGAAAACTGATCTCGTTCTCTGCAGTGACTTGGTCGTTAATGTACACGTGTTCCTATTGCCGCTGTCAAAACAAAAAGGCTCCAAAAAGAAAAAAAAAAGGTGGCACGTTCGTTGGTTTGTCAATATGGCAAACTCACTTGCAGTACTTAATGGTGGCGGCGAACACACACCAGTTAGGATACGTTTTGCCATCAGAGCCACACAAAGGCTTGTACTCTAAAGTACAGGCTACTGGAATCTCACATGGACCAGTTATTGAAGACGCTGTAATAAAACAAAATTAGAGAATTTAAACAGCAAGGCGGAAAATCTGCACAAATGTTTTACGCTCCCTCCGTCATCCTTAAACACATCCACGCCATGGTGTATGCACACATACTGCAAATGAGCAAAAGCACGCACACACAAACATCCATCTATCCATCCATAAAGCACCCACATGTACATCAATACATACATTACATGCACGCACGCACGTACATACGTGCATTCATCCATATATACATGCATACACACGCGCGCACGCACGAACACACACAAAAAAGGAGTTTTCAGACTCACCCAGGGCGACCAGTCCCAGAAGACAAAGGCAAGTGAAGATCTTCATTGTGAAGTGTTTTCAGTTGACGTCTATTCTAAGATCAGGGAGAACCTTTTATAGTCTTTTCTGGCGTTCCAAATCGTTTATTATATTTCCAATTACTTTTTTCCTGTGATAAATGATTTGTTCGTAAACACTTTGACACGGCAGTGTAGCACCGCGGACGTAATTAATTGGTTACTTGTTAAACTGTTTTCTATTTTTTTCTGACAGTTCAGTGAACCGTAACGACAGCAGCATGCGAGGACGAATATGCTTTATCAGCATCGGAAACAGGATGTTATAAAATCTGATCAATATATTGTCCAAGTGTTTTATTATGGGAATGTCATTATCACGGAATGTACTAAATACGATACCCGCGCTGCCATCTACAGCTGGAGAGATTCTGTGTTCTTTCGTTATTACATTTTTCGTAGTTAGGTCAATAGCGAAATCGAGGCCAGATGGCGTTGATTTTTCCCACCAAGTTCAAGAAAAGAAGTGATTTAGAAAAATCAGTACTGAGGCAGAAATGTTCGATTTTATCATTGGCGATACATGGTCGTTTCTAGTATCACCAAAGAATGAGCACACACAAAAAAAATGTGTCTTTATGTGTGATAATATTTTTGTATCTATGTATTTTTGACATTTTTTCCAGTCTACAAAGAACAGCGATGAGGACAGCAAAGTCAACAAAAAAGACGATGATAATGACAAAGAGGTCGAGGAGCACAAAGACAACTGCAATAGCGACAGAGCGACTATAAAAACGATGATGAAAAAACAAAGACGACATTACAACAACAAAAATAAATAATTTAAATTTATATGGCACCTTGAAATAGCTTCAGGTGCTTTGCATTACGATAAAAATAATACAAATGAGAAAATAATCACAGGCCTCGGACTATATTCAATCCTGTCAGAAAAATCACACGCGTAACAGACAAATATATTATCAAACATAACAGACAATGGGACAAAAGTAGGCTATAATCAAGAAATAGAACAGGAAAAAAGTAAGGCCAGCCAAATGTTTTGTTTGTTTGAATTTTGAGAGGCTTGGCTTCAGTCGTGTATCCGCTAAGCAGACCTGTTTGTGAATCAAAAGACTGTTGCCAGAAGACAGAGACCGGTAGTGACTTTCATCATAAACATTAAGCCGCCTGTCAACTCAGTGTCGGTTGGATCATACGCTTTCGTTTTCGTCTGGGTCGTCGTTACATTTTGTTTTCCTGATTTTTTTATATCATATATATAATCTTTTTATTTTGTACAGACATTCAAAGCGAAAAAGCGATCTTCTCTCTTTGTCTCTTTTGCTCCGTCTGTGCCGAGGGTTGGAAGTAAACAAAAATAATTGTGTGCTTATTTCTTTACCATCACAAAATATATATATATATATCTTGCTCCGTCTGTGTCAAAAGTTGAAAATAAACCAAAAAATGTGTATTTATTTCTTTACCACCACAAAATAAAGTTTGTCCTCTCTCTCTCTCTCTGGCTTTGTGAACATCTTTTGCGTTCATTCGTCGGAGTGTTATAAAATGACCCATGAGAATGCCGCTTATATATGGCTGGGCAGAACTCCTACACACGTCCACCATCATTTTCCGGAGTTCAATACAAATTATTTTTATTAGTAGAGTTGTATTCGGCGTACAACTTTAGGAACTCTCGTTGCAAGGAGGTTCACTAAAGAAACAAACAAGCGAAGAGCGAACATTGTATTCGTTCCTTTTTTTTATTCCGTCCGTGAGACTGTGATCCAAGCTGGAATGTTCCTGAACACTGTGGTGGTGGTATTTCTAAGATACACAGAGCGACTGTGACTGCACCTGGTTGGTTTGTACTTCGGTGCGTATTCTGTCCATGAGGCCCACATCGACATTAGGATCCATCCATATCCAAACGTGTTTCAGTATTTCTTCTTGTGCTGATCAAATGCGTGCATGGACTACCTTGAAGGCCACAAACTTTGTCTGATACGAGTTCCTTCCCTTTAGACGTTACAGAACTGTTAATCTTCGGACATGACTGGTTGCAACATTTGCGCCCATCGGTTCTGTAGTAATCGGCAAGAGTCAGAGTGCTCAGAGAAAGAATAAAGAACTCATCAATCAATTACTATAGTTACTATGGCCTCTAAACTGTCAAAGTCGAAAACTTAAGTCGGACCTGTCCGTTTTCATTACGTGAATAGTGTTGTACATCTCTTTGTCTGTATGAATTGTTAGGAGGACAACCTTTCTATATCTTGACAACTCAGTCACTATTAATGAAGTTTCGATCACTTATGTCTGACGGCTTAATAACAGGCAGACCTGAACAAAACATAGAGGCACATGGCAGATGATAAATAACAATAATAAGTAGAAGGCAGAAAGTCGTAATTCACTTTGTGAATGGAGTGAGGTGGGTTTAGTAAGAGTAGACTTGTCAACACGACAAAATAAGTGCACATCTTTGTCATGTTTCTCTTTGAAGAAGCAGAGTACGTGAGATATGTGTAATGAGGTTACTTGTTTGTGTTGCAGGAAAATATTGTAAAAGGCGTAGATCTCTGTGAGATGCATCGGGAACAGGATGTGTGCATGCGCATTATAATCATAAATAGCAGAATAGGAAACAAAGGAACGGGAGGACGAGGGAAGGGAGGTGGAGAGAGGAAGAGAAGAAGAAAAGGAAATTAAATATAGGAAACTAAACAAAGTATTGCATAGTTTTACTTTATGGAAAAGTTACTTTTGAATCACTGCGCGCTTGGCAATGAATCAATACCACGAGCTGTTGATTTCCCTGTCAATGTTACTGTTGTAGGGATAATCACCATAACAACAGTCAGGGTCACCCTGCCTTTGAGATTGGCAGCCGCTGGCATGTTTTGAACACAAAAGATTCATAAGGGAAGCTATAACATTTGAAGAGATTTGCCTGCTGTGAAAGTTTGCGTTTTTAATACATCTACCCACCTCCTTCCTCAGCCACAAACTAAAAATAACCATGACTTTTTATTCAGAACTCAAGCACTCGGCCAACAAACTTTCGACAGAGACATTTTTTCCACATCTTTATTTGAAAACTCCATACAGGCTGATTGGGTGGTTTGTAGACTGGCTGGATGGTTTGTAGACTGGATGGCTGGGCTGGGTTGGCTGGTTTGTAGACTGGCTGGCTGATTTGTCTGAAGAGAAAGGACTTTCACCAAGCGGTGATTTCGCAGCATAGAGGATATACCCCTTATATTGGATATGAGGGTATCTGGGATGTAAGGGTATCTGCCTTTATGGTGGTGGTGAAGTCTGTGCTGTTGGTAGCCATGTTGGTTCCTTTCTTGCTAGTTGTGGTTGGTCTGATTGCCTGGTGGCTGGAGTTCGCAGTGCTGGAGACCGTGCCAGTTTCATGGCCAGTCTTCCTGCTGCCCTTGTCCTAATCTCTATCTTTGATGTATTTTTTTTGGGGTAGGGGGGTTGCCATCTTCACTTGTTATCTCCACCAGTCTGGTTTAATGTGCAGTGCTAGATCAGCATCGCCCGCTCTTCACGAGTTTCAAGTACGGACTGAAACACAATAAATTTGATTAAAACAAAGTACTATAAGCTAGGAATATGACGATAACTTTCTCTCTTTTACAGCAAATGAAATAATCATTTGTAAAGCGTTATTTCTTACTCTTTTAGTTTGTTATGCTTTTTATCCAGTAAAAAAACCCCACCAGATTCCAGCTACTGCCAATATTTTTATTACTTTGCTTTTCTCTTATTTTCACACCAACGTCAAGAGAGTGCTGCACGCAGCCCGTTCATAAATGACGTTGCTTGGCAACTTGTGGAGTCCTTGTTTCTTTATGACAACAGCATGTTCCTTTTACTGGCATAGTAAGAAATTAGGGGAGAAACTAAAAATAAATAATTAAAAATAAGGGGAAGGTAAAGGGAGAGCGAAAGGAAAGATAGCAAGTAGGAAAGGAGAGAAAGATTAGTGTACGGCTGTGAAACCCAGAGAAGAGAGAAAGGACATGCATTGCGTACTTGCAGTATTTTCTCGTGAAGTAGAACCTGCAGTAACTGTCGTAGGTGACCCCGTTAGCTCCACACACAGGTTGGTTGATGTAATTCCTCGGGCACAGCTTGCGGGGGAGGTCACAGCTCTGCCTTTGGGGAGCTGGCGGTGCGGAATGCAAACAGAAAGCGTGACAACTTGATGTCATGACCTTGAGTATGACGATGACGGTGACGACATACATTGCAAACATCATTATCGTCTTCCCCTTTTTTTAAGCGTTGGTCTTTGCAACAGCATTGCTTTTATTTAGTCTACAAAACCATTTCACAGACTATTAGTAATGCTTTCACACTGCACTATCCAGCATATAAACCACATCGGCAGCCCTTGCATTTTTCTTTTACAGAACTAAGGACATCGAACAACCTTTCTAACGTACCACCAAAAACTAAGCACATTAGGCAGCCTTTCTAACATATCCCCGAGAACTAAGGGGATCAGTCAGCCTTTCTAACTTACCCCAAAGCCTAAGAACATTAGACATCCTTCCTAACTTACCCCCAAAGCCTAAGAACATTAGACATCCTTTCTAACTTCCCCCAAAGCCTAAGAACATTGGACATCCTTCCTAACTTACCCCCAAAGCCTAAGAACATTAGACATCCTTCCTAACTTACCCCCAAAGCCTAAGAACATTAGACATCTTTCCTAACTTACCCCCACATCCTAAGAACATTAGACATCCTTCCTAACTTACCCGCGAGAACTATAGACAGCAGGCAAAGAACAAGCAACGGTTTCATCGTCGACTCTCTTGCTTAGGGGCTACCCTCGGCTGTAAACAGCAAGTCTTTTATCCCACTCGACTATGGTCAGCCATTATATTAGTTACAGTTTTCATTATGCTGGCAAAGATAAATGCGCGTGTATCTGCGCTTCAGTATTAGTTACATCCAAAAACCTCTCTGTCAAGATTCCTCACTGCTTATTAACTCTTAGTCGTTAGTTTAGGATTATAATAATGCGGTACCTGATAGAGATATGTGGTCCGTGCGTGCTCAGTGACAGAAGATCAAAGTAAATAATAGAACAAACTTGTTTTACTTATTTTTCACATGCGCACTTTTCTATACTAAATTTACCACATCTGGAAAACAAAATCAAAACAACATGTTTGCCATGGAACTAGTACGCACACCCACGGATAAACACTAGAATAATCGATATCCAACGCATCTTTGACTGGCTTACAAGAATGAATTTTCCACGTTTGCGTAAATCTATTGATTTGAAGTGTTTGGCTTACAATATTGTTGATTTGATTTATGTGGTCTCTTTATGCTGTCGGACGAAAATCGGCCGACACCCATTAAGGCAGACGCAGACAAGTCAAAGCGTCGTGCGAAGGTGATTTTTTGCATTCCGTTTTGACTTTATAAAAGTAAGTTGATTGTTTTGATTTGTTTCTTTGTTTGTTTTTGATGGGTCGGTATTTTCTTGCTTTCTTTCAGATGAAACCCAAAGAAAAAGAACCCAAGAAAAGTTGAAGCGACGTGAAAATGTGCTGATGGTGTGTTTAGTAGTTCTTTAAAAAAACTTTTGGTTTGGCCCGTTTGGGTTTTCCTTCTATCGCTGATCGACAGCTAGAAACAGAGACACATTTAAACTCCAACATGCCTCAAGGAGCACAAACGCGACGCACCATGCGCAGCGCTGTATGCCGCATGTCGAACACCTTTAATGAAAGTTTGACAATTTATTTGCGGGGATTGGGTAATGGTCTAAGGTAAAGAACTCTTACATTCGAAATCTCAATAATTTCTTTATGCGTTACTTCCCTTAAACTGTGTTTTAAACCGGTTTCCGACCACAATTCCAAGCGAATGAAAAATGGCTGTGAAGTGCGTATCCACACCAGCTCTGCCACTTGAGAATGTTGTAAGCAACTATAAATGTGTCCGTGCACAGCGCGAAACTGCGTTTATGCAAATAGGAGAGACAATTATATCTCAGGTACATACCGCTTTTCAAGGTATTTATACTTAATTTACGAGCATTTCCTCGTTGCACCAAAAAAAAAAAAAAGAAAGTTTTGCACAGAGCAGGTCGCAAGTTAATGATGAAGAGGTCTGTATTTGTGTAA
Organism: Lanistes nyassanus; assembly: GCA_004794575.1. Classification (NCBI taxonomy): domain Eukaryota; kingdom Metazoa; phylum Mollusca; class Gastropoda; order Architaenioglossa; family Ampullariidae; genus Lanistes; species Lanistes nyassanus. Next base: position 23,541 of record SMGT01008023.1, on the reverse strand, counting down.
AAAAAATCCTTTTTGTCTGCTTTTGTCTGCTTGCTCGTCTGCCTGCTTGTCTGTCTGTCTTTTTTTCTGCCTTTCTGTCTGCCTGCTTGCATACAGGCATTCGTGTATGTACGCATATTTTAATTCATCAGATTGCATTTAGGTGCAAGATGCTGAGCGGAACTGGACCAACGAGAATAAAGGAATTACCCACCCACCCACCCACACACACACACTCACGCATTTCGCAGACACACATGCACACAAACAAGTATATCTGTTTCATGCATCAGTTTATTTCATGTGGCCGCGTTTGACTAGCACAGGTCTTTGTCAAAAGCTTATTTACAGGTTTTCGACGCGACGAATTTGCGGTGTGCTTTTCCTTCTTCTTGTTTTCCGTGAGTAATATGGAAGACATATCTTAATGTATGTTAATTTATGTTCTTTCTCTCCAGTCTTGAAGTGTGCGTAAAAGGAAAGGCAACCATCACAGTTTGGTGACGGTTAAGGAGTAGTCACTCGTGCAGCTCGCACGTTCTGCGCGCGTGCTCTGGGGCGAGCTGAGTCCATCAAGCTGAAACAACAGACAAAATGCTTCACCGCACCTGAGGAAGCAGGCAGTTAGAGGTAAACTGAAAACTGTGCAGATCCTAGGACATAGCTGTGTTTATGCATATGTGTAACATGAGTTAAATATAACAACGTTTTTGTCATACATTTATCAAGCAGGGCAGGCACATACATACATTATAACCCCCACATACATATACATACAAACATACAGACACATAAAACACATATACATACATCAACACAGATCTACGTGCGCATGCATACAGACGCATACACGGATGCTCTCACACATGCTACCTCCAGGTGGCTGGAAGGAGATGGATGGAGGCGGTAGCATTGAGTTGGGCAGCACCCTGTTGTCGGAGGAAGTGATGTTGTAATGGAGGAAGACATTCGCCCTGCGCACGTTCTGAGGGGCGATGGACAGCCTTCTCACAGCGTTGGTGATGTCGTACCTGCAGACATTCACGACAAGTGTTGACAACTGGAGTTTTGAAAACAACCAGTAATTTGGGGATCCTAAACAGTCACATTCAAATCATGTCTAGTTTTCACTGCCCGAGAAAATAAGTTTATGAAATATATTGAAAGGAATATAAAATCTTTGTTTGTGGAGGCTTTCTACAGGTTTTGGAAAAAGAAGCGGTATCATACTTCGAGAAGGACATGTCACTTTTTGCATCTTTCTCACTGAATTCTTTCCATACTTTTACCTGTAAGGTCGATTATGGGCCCACGGCATCTCCTGGGGGCTGCCAAACAGGAAGAAGGAGCCGGCAGGGACGCAGCGGGTCTCCGAGGTGCACGCGCTGAAGACAAATTGCGCCGAAGTGCCCATGCCTCTGAGCTGGAAGTTGGCGAAGTCACGTGGGCGGTTCTGGTTCTGCTTGATCAGCCACTCCAGTTCTTCCAGCGTGGCGCCTCCCAACCCCAGGTTGTCGTAGACGTACGACAAGTTCCGGTAGTCAAAGACAGACCACGGGATTGCATGTGCGCGCGTGAAGGGGTCCACATTAAGGGTCTCCGAGCTGAAAGGCAACATGGGATCGTCCAGTAAATCGGCAGCACAGTCGGCCCGGTCGTGCGGCAACCCGCGCCGCTTCTGCAGCTCCTGCCAGACGGCCCAGATCTTGTCAATGAAGCCGTGGTGCCCATAGAAAATTGGGTCATAAGATGCATAGCTTATGGAGGACATGGAGTTAATGGGAGGGCCCCCTACCAGATTGTGTATGGTGTTGTGCACCATCTCAAGCTGCACCTGAAAGTCACAATAGTCTGTCTCCTCGAGGGCCAGCAGCACCTGTGGAGGGAAACAGCCAGACCGATCAGCGACCTGAAAGGGGGGATAAATGACTGGAAACCTATATACCTGACAAGAATACGTATACCTAGAAACATCAAGTATGCCACCCATATCGCATGTATCATACGAAAACATCACGTGTACCCCATATACCGCGAGTATCATACGAAAACGTCAAGTGTACCCCATATATTGCGGGTATCATACGAAAACATCAGGTGTACCCCATATACCGCGAGTATCATACGAAAACGTCAAGTGTATCCCATATATCGCGGGTATCATACGAAAACATCAGGTGTACCCCACAAGCTATGAGTCCTACTGACCTCTGGTGTATCTTATAAGACAAACGTTTGCGACACAGCAGAAACCCCCACAGAAAACAGAAATTCACTTTGCTCACAGATGTACCACATCAACTTAGCAATACAGAACAACAACAACAACAACAACATCAACAACAACCTCCGCAACAGAACATATTTATCAAACCAAGACAAAGGTTTCTTCTGACCACAGTTCTGTGGTAGTGGAGGAAAGTCAGGGTCTACCCCTTGTCCCTCGCCGCATTACCCGTCACTATTTGACGACACCAAGTTCGGCACAAGCAGTCCGATTTTAGTTTTTACACGACTGACCTCCTCAAACAATAACGGGATTTACGCTGAGGTCATCAGACGCCATGTTGGCTCTCAATAAATCCGATATAACGTACACGCCAAATGTGTTTGTACTGTTGTACAAAGAATTTCAGTTCCCTCCTTCTTAAAGTTATAAGAAATGAAGGTTAAAGGGGGCGTGGGGAGTGATTTCTCTTACAACGCCTAGCTTCTGCACAGCCAGCATGGCGTCTTGTGCAGTCTTGGCTAGTACACACTTCATGGTCACGGTAAGCAGAACCTGAACGAAGTGAACCCCCTCTATACTGATCCCCTCGGACAAGACATTGACCCAGTCAAGCAGCACGCTGACCTCGTCAAAAAAAATGTTAAAAAGAAATCTGAGATCTTCGAAAAACATGCTTACATAACGCTGACTCTGACCTCTAACACACTCGGAAGAACAGCACTCGCTTTGTCAAAGAACACACTGACCTGGTCAAACCAGATGGAGTGTCTGCCGTCCTCCGAGGGCATGAAAAGCTCTGACTGCGTCTCGCGGACTGTGTAGGTGTTTGACTCCTGAATGTAGCTGCGCAAGAACGGGTTCTCAACGACCTGGCCAAGATAGGGGTCGTAATGAGTCTGATCGGCGAACACCTCAGGGAGACTGGTCATGCGCTTGGTCCAGTCCCAGTAGAGCAAACCCGTGTAGCTACCGTGACACAGCAATGCCCGCTCGGCCTAGTGACATCATAGAAAAATATAAATAAACACACAGAAACGCGTCATCACTTTAAGGCTCGTCATCTGACCTCCGCCCTCTCCCTGTTCCAGCCTGGTGTCACAGAAACAGGTGAACACATTGATACCTCGCTCTCCACCCCGTCACTAACTCCTTAGAAATCCGGCTCGACTCCGAATCTAATTATCTTCTGTATGCTTGCAGACGAAGCACATAGTCAAGATGACAGTTTTCTTTTAATGTGGGAACTCGATCTAAGAGTTCTTAACTTTTATCTGAAGCAACCAGTCGATGTGCAGCTTCTACAAAATCTTCTAGAACTCATTAACGTGGAGGTATGCTGGGACACACGCACACAACCATGAACAAACGCATCCAGAGGCTGGCGTACATGATGCACAAATAGAGACAGAATCAACGCGCGCAGAAGAATTTCACACAAGTGTAGAGTTGAGGCCGGTAACAGAGGGTGGATACACCGTACCAGCATTAGAAGCGCACACGTGTATCACACAATTGTGACTATTGTACTAACCTGCAAAGTGTACAGTCTGTGCCAGTGGAAAAACGTGGGCATGCCATGAACACAGCACACGTATTGTGGGGCCTCGGGGGTTGGACACAGCATAGGCAGGCCATGGAAAGCTGCCAGAAGCTGAAAGCAAGCACTTTGTCAACAACGATGTTCGATGGCAGTATCGAATCAAACAGCCATGGAATTGCAGGGTTGTAACAACAGTTAATACTGCGAACATCAGTCTGATGACAGTAACACGATGGCAGATTACTGGCAATCATAGACTGAAATTCAGAATGAAGCGATCAGTCTTGGATAGGGACCAACGCCCACCAACAAATACGAGTATGTCCTTATGCTCCAACTTTTGTACTTGTTTATGTCTCTATGGTTACCTGCCATCCTGCCTTGCTGTCGTCCTCTTTCAGTCGCCTGAGAGCAGACCTCAAGCGCAACACGTCTTGTTCGTTAAGGGTCGACACTTCACGGCGAATGTAAACTGTAGGCAGCTGAGTCGCCTGTGCTAGGATGGTTGCTGAAATACACCATTTTCTCGTTTAATTCATTTATAAGGAGCGTGTCACCAAGTTTTCCTAGTTCAAAACGTCTACGGATATGAAACTGATCAGGCACATAAATAGACGCCTCCGGCAACACACCAACGCGTGCTCACGTTATCAGGCAAATCCGCAGTCACGGACACACACACGCACGCACACACACACACACAGACTCGCACGCACGCGCACCCCCCCCCC
>SMGT01008022.1:356795-371377 GCA_004794575.1 Lanistes nyassanus | reverse complement strand
GCGAGTCCAAAACTAGCAAACAGATTCGTTTGTCCCTTTTCATCTCGTGGCTTCTTTTCGGAGGCATGGCTGGTTTTACACGCGATTCTTTGTCGAAAGACTAAGAAAAGATTCTCGGGACGAACCTGTCTCGTTTACTAGCAAAGTAGTCATAAGAGCACGTGGGAAATTGGTCAGGTCTTCAAAAAACTGGATCGGAACAGCTTTACTCGGCATGCAATACTGACAGTTTACTTCAGTTACGATACGAGGTCACGGTTGAATACGATGATGGCAAACGAAAAACATTTTGAAGTTATTGACTTCTTTGACACAAATCTATCGGTCATATGACCTCCTGGCTGCAAAATCTATCGGTCAAAATTGAAGTTTTATGCGTCAATGACCGATGACCGACTCTAAGAATGATCCCTGTATATGAGATTCAATATAGCACACACACACACACACACCATATTTTAAGCTCATGCATTCCTTCATGGAAAAGCATACATGTGTGCATGTGCAGTTCCTCACTTAGCCCATGCATTCATTGTTTAGACTAGGTGCGTGTGTATGTGCATGCATGTGTCTAAAAGATATGTCAGCATTAAGTTATAAGCAGATATCATAGCCAAAGCAATTTATAGAATTTCACTTACTTGAGTTTGCCAAAATGAAAGTAGTATGATGTACTTATAAAATAACCCCCTCCCCCCAAAAAAAATCAAGATAATCCTTTTGAATCAAATGTAATTTGCACATGATTTATGCATTAATTTAGAATATCCATAATAATAAATATCTTTTTTCTTGTTAATCACAGATATTCGGATAGAGAATTATGCATGGATATTATTTTACATTCTTCTGTTTAAAATTGTCATTAACATGAATATGACAACTTTTCAAAAATGTGCTTTCTCCCCAGGAATATTAGTATGCCCAAAGAAAAGTGAGGGTAAAGAGGTCTGGTGTGCATGTGGTTGCATGTTGATAATGTGCATCATTAAGTATTAACATACAGCGTGTATATTATGGAAGATGCACAGTACAGTGATATACTTCACATCCAGAGTGATGTCCTCAGACTAACAACAGCCATCAGCATTGTGAAAATGGCAGCTTTGTATGGCACTGGCAAAAGTTTGAGGGCAGGTGAATTACTTATAAATTAATGCATATATAACTCTAGAAGAGCTGGCCATGTGAAGTGTGGATTTGGCCAAGTAGATTTTTTGACACTATGTCTTGCCCTGGTATGTCAAGCAACTAGAAATAAGTAGCAAGGATAGAGACAAAGGGTGGCCGGTGACCTATGGCCCTGTGCTATGCAAATTCATTCATCATTACACCATCAGGTGATCATTCATTTGTTTTGCCAACTGCTGCAGGAAGGGTTTATCTACCTGATGACTAGAGTACTACCATGCTAAGTTTTAGTTTTTTGTTAGGATCAAAATTGTCATTTTTAGTGGCAAGTCAATTGTAGACAATTTAGCACAAAATGTTTTACATAATTTCCTAGTGGATGAATGGGAAACAATAATAATAATGCCCACATCAGTACCTGTCCACCAACAAAGTCAGCTTGGACTTTTAATAACTGTTACTGTGTTAGTAAAAAAAATGTATAACCCATGTAAAATTACATCATATTACATTATATTTATTCATCTAGACATTGTGTGTGTGGATACATGTGTGTGTGTGTGTGGCATGTGATATATTGTTGAACTGTAGTTTGCCCATAACTAAATGTGTATGAGACTCTCATGCTTAATTTTGTCCATTATTTCCAGAATTCTCTCATAATCTTGCAATGTAGTTCCGATGTTTGTGGTCTATGCCGCCACTATAGCTTCACCAATGGTTTGGTAGCATTCCTTTACCCAGCCATCACTAGCTGTACTGTGATGGACGTACTGATCGACAGCACCAAGAGACGTTCAGATGTTACGCTACCATTGCTGTACTGTACTTGCTTCCACTGCCTCCACATCAGCTAAGGACGATCGATTGACGACGCCCAGCCAATGGGCAGGCTTGGAAGCACAACGTATTACGAAGGCGACGGCACAAAGGGCCGACTACTTTTCATGCGCCGCACAAGCCAGATGTGGCCTGTGAGAGAGTCGGGCAAGCCGAATCAATGGCAGTGGTTAGAGTTGGGGGGAGACCCAGAGAGTGCCAAACAAAGCCCTTCGGGGGTACAGGGCTAGCACCTGGCACGTGCTGCCTCTCAAACAAGGATCTGCCGCTGTCACCGCCAGCGTCCAGACGCTCCACCACCCACCCCCGCCCTTCACCTTTCTCAGAGCGCCCACCTTTTAGAAACATGCACGATGAAACAAAAGTCTCCCCCAACCCCCACCCGTTCTCTCCGTGCTGACACGGCCGTAATGAGTGTGCGAGATATGGAAGACTAGCGGTTGCATGGGGTGGGCGCGTGGCTGGAGAGGGAAGCCGGGTTATTGATCTGTCTGAGTCTGGTGCTGCTGATTAATTATTAATGGCGTTAGCTGGAATCAGCTGCTACTGCCGCCGACGCTGCCGTGTCTTGGTGAACTTAGACACCGGGCCTTGCAGAGGCGAAGGTGACGACAAGAGAGAGAGACAGAGACAGGGATGTGAAACTCGCAGACTGCTTTAGAGACTGCAAGCTTTGAGTTCACCATGCACCACTGTTACCTGCTGCTGCTGCTGCTGCCTGTGGCATTCGAACGGCTGGTAGTCTGGGCTCAGTAGGGCTAGGAGGTCAAAATATTGACTTTTCCAACTTACTTCTTTCTTGACCGTGCTGTCTGGCCTTTCAGGGTGGCTGCAGTCAGCGTGCTTGTGAAACTGTGGGAACGATTGCTGAGAGGCTTACTGGACACCCACAGCCATGTCTGCCAGGAGAAAGCAAGGTAAGGCTTCAGACTTTGTACAAGTGCTCCAGTCTCCACTGCTTAACATTCCTGGCTGGCATGGTAGTTCGATAAGGTGGGGTGGGGGGAGTATGGGGGTCAGGGTTGAGTCTCCTGGTCTGTCAGCTCTTCCAGTGTAGAACCATTTCTGTCTGGCAGAAAGTTTTTATATGACACTCACATTTTTGCTCTTATCATAGGGTGATGATAGCATGGAGAAGCATGATTATGTTGAACATGTATTAAAAATTTAAAAAGAGCTTACTGGACTGGAAAATTGTTGGAAGATGCTGAGTTTTCACTTGAGACGGCACGCCATTTTTTCTCTTGACAATTTTAATGAGTTTCATTATATACATAAACTTACAGTAAGCAAAAGTTTTGGTCAGCCAGTTATTTGAAAAGGGCAGGGCTGTTGAACAGCCAAACTGATCTCACTTTGTGTTTTTGGGAATATTGAGTAGGATTGACAAAAAAACTTCAGCTTAAGTGTTTGGAGTAAGTGTTAAATGTATGTGATGTAACATGAGTCTGAATTGATAATGAAACCGGTTACAGCAGGTCTGAAGAAGAGATCTATATACAAGATGCAGTTTTTATGAGTGTGCTATTTTAAATCTGTGTTTAGAAATATGAGTTACATATTATCACTCACATTTTGGTGGTTGCAGCTTAGCCCATTCGGGACTTATTTTGGGAGGTAGGCAGTGACCAGTTTTGTTGTTAAAGGGAGGTTCTAAACCATAGCTTCTGTTGAGGTGCCAAAGCTAATTTCACTGTTGTTGTACAGAACATTTCATTTGTCAAAGTTCTGATGGGTCCGGAAAGAGACCAGAGAGGAGTGGGGGGATTTGAAAAATGGGTACACTATATTGGAAAATGTGGAGAGATTGTTCCATTCATGTTTATCATGGGCAGAAAAGGGAAAAGGGGATGGATTGATATAGAAAACCCCCATAAAAAACAGGAATGGAATGGGAAATGAAAATGTAGACCAGAATTTCTAAGTTGTTTTGACTTTGAGGGAAGAGGATGTAGGATATATTAATTATTAGTAAATATTAGTATTAGTCGAGTTAAGAGGAGAGTATGGGGAGGGGGCAGGATTTCAATTTTGTAATTATTCTTAAAAACAGCATAAATCCTGTGCTGAGGAAAACTTTTTTCTATCACTATCTTTTGTAGCTATAAATTGAGCACATAAATTTATTGAACATTTTCCAGCATCTTCCATTCTCCCCCCCCCCCCCACTCCCCGAAAGTGTCTGTAAACCAAGAAAAAGGTGATGTGGGGTGGTGGGATGTGGATAGGGCTGTCTGCTGTTGTACAATATGTTCAGTATGTTATGTTTAAAAAATTTTAAGATGCCTAAGCTGCTTCCTTTGTCCACCCTACATTCATTTTTTAAAAGTTAAATGCTCTGAGATCTTGTAACTGATTACTGACTTTATCAAATGCTTTGTGTTGATTGTTTTAGCAGTTTAAAAATGTATTACCTGAAACAGTCACACAAAATCTAGATCACTGTCTAGGCCCTTCATTAAGGCACACCTGATTTCATTAAGGTAACAACAAAAACAACAGTTTGTAAATACTTTAAATTAAGTGTTCATGCAGTTTCAAATAGTTACACAGAAATAACTGTTCTTGACAAGAGGTCATAGTAGTTTTTAAGTCATTACAGTGCCAAGACTTTCAAGACAAGGCAGAGAATGGCGTTCCTTTGTTTGTTGTGCAGCTGCAGTGTCACAGGGATAATGACAAGTTGGGCCAGGTGGGGCTAGAGGGAGTGGCAATTGAGTGGAAGGGTGGCGGGTGGGTTGATGGTTCCTGTGCCCATCTGCTTGCCAGCATGATGCAAAGGGGCCATAGGAGAAGGCTGAATTAATCAGCATCTGCTTTTCAGGAGATTGCACAGGGCAGGTGGTTGCACAGAGTAAAAATGGAGATGAGGAGTGTATGGAAGAGTCTCTTTGTCATGAATGGAGGCATGCATTTTTTAAGGTTATTTGTAACTGCCTACCTTACAAGAGTCCTTGTAGATTTAGACTTTAGGATAGATTATGGTGACTAAAGCATCCGAATCTCAGCCACTTGGTGTAGCTGTAAGTGAAGACTATCATATACATGAATCTTAAGACATTTTCTCAAATGATTGGATTTCAGATTTAGCTTTCAGGAAAGAGTGTCTAAACAATAAATGGACTGTAAAGAAAGAAACTATCATAAGAAGACAGGAATGACCAGTTCCAAATCTTCTTGGTTTTTCAGCTGACAGGTGTCAAATGTCCGTAGCTGGTTTCATCATTTACAACTGGAATACAAGAAAATTCTAATGCCTTTCATTTTTCAGTTTTAATTGGAAAGTGTTCAGTAGTTCTTTGATACAGGTACTGCATAGATCACAACTCTTTGGTTAAATATGTACATGTATTTTGAAGAAGCAAGCACATGACACAGATATTCCTATAAGAAAAGAAAAAGAGTTATAAAGTTTAATGTGGATGGGTTTTTAGTGAGAGAAATCATCTCTCTCTCCCCTCTCCCGGCTACCCCATCATGAAGGGTAAAAGTTTACAACCTGTTTTGTCTTCCAGAGTTTGCTTCAACGGCTTCTGTTTCTCCATCAGCATCAGGGTATGTAACTTAATGCATACAGCACTTCAGTGTTAAATAAAAAAAAATCAATCATTAATATCCCTCCTGTTGTGGTTCATGCTAATTGCTTCTGAAGACAAGTAACAAAACAGTGCTTCTTTATTTTGCTGGAGAAGCACATTTTTTTAAATAATAGCTGCATCTGTTTGCTAGAAAATGGCTTTAATTATGCTGTGTGCATTGATGCAGGATATTTTATGTAGATTATACAGATTTAGTGATTTGCACATTTCTTATTTAATATTCTAGCATTTGTGCATGACGTCGGGCTTATTCTGCTCCTGTTAGTGTTAGTCTGTTAGTGTTACTAATGAAAAGTACATTTTATGGTTTAGAAGTATTGCAACTTTTGAAGTGGGGGTGTTCTAGATTTTCCATTTTTAAATGTGTCCTAAATAGGGGACCAGAGATGTGTTCATGTTTTCTACAACTGACATTTTCTTGAGTTTTACTGGCCAACTGACAACTGGTTTGCTGGATAGGTGCAGTTTTCCTGGTTGCAGTGGACAGGGTCACATCTCTAGCAGATACAGCAGACACAAAACGTAAGAGGAACAGGACTAGGAGAGTTTACACTTGATTTCAAACAGCACAGCATTCTAGTTTAACACACTGTAAATGTAAAACAGTTTTTCTTCTTTTTTTTTTAATGTGTAAACCAGGTTTTCCCATATTGCACAGATGCATATGATGCATGTTGACATTTGGATGCACAGAAAAATTTATTCTCCAGGTAAAGATTCTGGAAGATTTGTGGGAAAAGAAGTTTGAATTAACATTTGTATATTGACCATCAGAATTTAAACAGATACTCCTAAACTTTTAAAGAAAGAATCATTTTTACTGATAGACTTTTGATTTGTGAGAAACCCTGGTGTAAGCAGCATTACTCAGACTCTATTAAGTGATGTCTTTGTGTGCATTTACAGCTCCTGTGTGTAACAAACATCCCAGATGCTTGTCAGATGCAGAGTAAATGTTTAAAATACAAACACACAGGCACACTTCAGTGAGCATATGGTTTTGCATTGGTATACATATTCAAGTACTTTAGTTTCTTTGGGTTAGAAAATAAACCTTTTTGTGGCAGCATTTCAGCTTGTCCAATGGCTGCTGCAAAAAAGCGCAAGGCGGAGAAGGAAGATAAAGAGCATACAGTTGCAAAGAAAATCAGAGATGTGAAAGCACCAGACTCTGGAAATCAAGTCCACGAAGAGTCTGTGAAGACTGAAGAAAAAGGTGGCGATGAAGAGAACACTGATGAATGCTTTCGTGAAGCTGCTCGGGGGCTTCGCTCACTTTCAGGAGATTTCGATGAACAGTATTCTGGAGCAGCATCTGAAAATGGTTCTGTGGGAGATTGTGGTGGACGACTTCAGATGGACATGAAGATAAAAGAGGAGAGAATTGACGATCATTTTGACAGTGTTGCTAGCGCATCTGCAGGTGAGTGTGCTCAGCCTGAGACAGACATTGGGGCTTCCTCTGCTGAGGTGGAAAACAAGGTTGCTGAAGGTGGAAAAGATGCACCACTGGAAATAAAAGAAGAGGCTGCAGAAGAGGAGGGTGATGGGGAAGATGAAGCCGACATTCTCCTGAGAATTCAAAAGCAGTGTGCCAGCATACAGAGTCAGGCAAAGTCAAGAGTTGTGTGTGAAATGTTGTCAGATTGTGGTAGGGAGGAAGAAAACTCAGGGAAAGACCCTAAGCCGACGGAGAAGGAAAAGGTAGCTAACAAAGGCGGTCCCTTACCAGAGCAGTGGCTGGTTGACAGTAAAATGGTTGATGTTAAATCAGAAGAGCATGCAGAAATGAAGTTGTGTCCTGGGGCTGTCAAGAAAGAAAGAGACAGTGATTTAGAGTATGGAAATCAGAGCAAAGTAGGAGGAGGACAGAATGTTTCACCTGCTGATGCAAATGCAAGGATCTCAGATCAGACCATGGACAGTAAGATGGACTGTTCCTATACCACAACAGGAGTGAACTTACTGCAAGAGACGGAGGACAGAATAAGTGCTGCCACAGCTTTGACTGCTGTTGGCCAGCCAGTGTTGCTGCAGCAACAGCAGCAACAGCCACAGGTGCAGCAACAGGAGACACAGTTAATGCTGCAGACACCACTTGTGCCTGCTCAGACACTTATCCAGCTGGCTGCATCGGCACCTACCCATAGTCAGATGGCTGTTTCCCACATGGGCATGGCTGCTCTGCCCCTTACCATGGCACACTCACCGGTGACTTCTTCGCAGATCTACACACAGCCTCAGGCCCAGTCATCACCAACTACCACCACAACACCCATGCAGAACCTGTTGCAGGACAACAACCTCGAGGCTGAGGAAGCAGCTGCCTTCGAGGTGTTAGCTGAATGGAGCAGCATGGCCTCGGCACAGCACCACATCAGCCTGTCCACTCAGACTGATGACGAACACACCAATGACAGCACCTACAGCTCCTCCAGTAGCAATGCAGACAGCAGCTTTACATCTGGCAAAGGTTTCTCTTTTTATGGTAAAACTATCTTTGTCAGCACCATGAGAATAAATAGTGGAGGGGAGGGAGACGATTTTTAGACGAAGAGTGAAAAGCAGACATGTGGAAAAGGAGTTCTGAAATTTTGGAATTATTGACCACTGGGGAACAGGTGGCCGGAACTTAAAATTAATATAGAAAATTAAATTGTCAGCCATGGATTGATTTTCCACAACTGTCTAAAAGATTAAAAGCTAAAATTGTTGCCTTGTGATATTTTTTTAAAAACTTAACAACCCCTTTGTGCCCCCGCCCCTAAAAAAAAAAACTCCTAAAGAGGAATCTAGATGAAGTGCTGATATCTTTTTTTCCCCGTCTGTGCCCCCCGCCCCCCTGCCTTTTTTGGTTGTCTTTTTGAAAACATTCACACCAAGCAATAAGAAGAATCAATTTGGCATTGATATCGAAATGCCTGTGGCTTCTGCTGCAACTGGTGCTTGTGTTCATTGGAACAGATAAGAAAGTATAGTATTTTATATATGACTAAGAGATATCCTGATTTTTAAAATTTTTGTAATAGAAATTTTCAAAACAGCTTCCCTTTCCCACCAGTAATGGTGAAACTTATTTTGGAACACATGAAATGATGTTTACCTTATTATCAAAAGATGGATAAAGTAGCACTGGTATTTTAGTGCATAATGTGGATGATATTCCAACAGCAGTCTTTATTTTTGTCCAAGAACAGCTTTGAACTTTTGATATTAAGATTTTTGTCTGTTTGCTTAGTGTGTCCAATCCTTTTTTACAGTGGAAAATGTGTGCATGAGTGTACATGAATGGATGTACATTGTATACATATTGACTATGGATGTCGTGTTGTGATAGAAATGTTGAGTGTCCCCATATCTGACCTTCCAGAAAGCAAATGTCCCACTCCTGGCTGTGATGGGTCAGGTCATACAACAGGGCTGTATTCTCATCACAGAAGGTAAAGACTTTATATTTTATGTCGGTTCAGATAAAATACCAAATGCATTTTGACTTTACTATATTGGTGCAGAGCAAATGCTAGCATGATTTTATTGAATAGTCTATCTGTATATTACTTTATTAGTGTTCATTTAGTCTGGTTTGGTTTGCTGTGTTTATGTCGTGTCTGGTCACCATGTTTTTTTGTTTGCCACACTTAGCAGAATGATGGTGGTTATTGTCAGTCAGGCTTAACATTTACCATTTCTTCCTGTAAGAACCTCAGTGGTTTCCTTTGCCTCTTCCTTTCACCTTCTGCCCTGATTAGATCATCTTAAACTTTAGTGAAATCAACTGTTGCAGAGAGAGGCATATGAAACTCTGTTCATCTAGAGTAAGTAAATAGGCAGGAGTTGCTATTGATTTTTACAGTTACTTAAAGTGCCTGAGGTACAAGGCACCAGTGACAAAGGAATCCGTTGTTAACATCTGTTGTCATCGTGTTTGTCCGAGTTCATACATTTGATTTGCATGTGTAAATTTACAAAGAGTGTGGTGAATCTGTTCGTGAGTTGCAGGAAATAAAAATAACTGATTTTTTTTTTTTATGAATACATTTAGGATAAGTAGCCTGAACTGCTATTTGTCAGAGAATCAAAGTTTTTAAAAATGATTACTAAATCCATGACCAAGTGAAGACTGTAACGGCCTGACATCTGCTTTTCGATATGTAGAGATGTGTTAAAACTGATTTATCCTTTAGCATTGTATTGCTATATGGAAGACAAATCATTTGAGTTTTTCTAAACACCCATTTCATGTATTTGGATGAATAAAATGTAAATTATCATGCTAACATTGATTGTAGGGCTTTGCTAACAAACAGATGAACATATTTACCAGCAATAATTCTGTTATTCACTAATTCAGTGATGCACATAAAAACATGTGCACACTTATACATGCAAACAGATTTGCTTGTAGTTGTACTTAAGTGCATGCACACAAAACTTTTGTCACTGCCTGGCTCTAAATTTTGCATGTAAAGTTATCCCTGATATTATTTTCTTTTCCTGGTTACTTTCTTTGTTCTTGTTTTTGAGTGGTATGTTGACTTTCTGAAATTAATTAAGTTTATTAAGAGAGTTTGGAGGATGAAACATATTTGGTAGAATTTATTTGAAAAAAAAATCAAGGCCATTGTCAGATAAGGACTGTTCACCGTGTAGTGCTGTTGACAAGTACTGGCTGTTACAAATTATTTTTAAAGAAGAGATTTTAATTGAAAAAATGATTAAAGAAATAAAAATTATTCAGAGGCATGAGTTATTAACAAAATGGCTACTTGTTAACATTTATGCCCGATACTGTGACAACTGTCTCTAAATTGACTACCATAATAATGCTTGTTGACTGTAGAATATAAAATCATATTGTGAATTAGAATGTATCTGTAACTGAAAATTGCTATGCTTATTGAAAAATAGAGACCATTTCAGTTACAGATTCTGCACACAAGTCATTAGAATTTAGACTAATTTTATTTTTGCTGTTTCTGCTATAACAAATGACTTATGATTTACTTCTGTCACATAAAAGACAAGTTGGTTATTTGAAAAATTCTGTGATTTTTAAGAGAATGTGAAAACAAAGTCCACAGAGCAGACATGCAAGAAAAAACTACTTTTGTGGTAATTGGTGTAATTTAGTTTCAGTGTAACTGCACATCTGCCACCTAATAGTTTGGTGCTGGAAAGACACCCACTTCTGACGGTCATGAATGGTCACTATAACAACAACAAAAAAATTAAACTAGTTAGTGAGTTGGACACATACACTAGAGTGACAGTGCAGTGTCACAGCGTAGAGGGGATGGTGCAGAAAAGGTGTTTCAGCCATTTCAGATTAAAAAATTAAAGAGCAACTGTTGCTGACATGAGAATTCTCCATTTTGGTATTTACAGAAAGACCACACTTCAGACAAAAATTTAAGAATGCTTCATTGGAAAGGCTTGTACTATAAGCTATCAAATGTTCCTTTTATGTTTTGAGCCATTTGCCAAACATTTTATAGTAATGGGACTGTCTTGACCTTTTTTTAAGTTATGTGGATTTAAACTTTAATTTCTATAATGTTATTAAAAGAAATTCTTGAATTATTTTTACATGCTGAACAGTGTAAAAATCCTAGGCCAAAAGCTGGTTAAGAGACTAAGTGTTACACTATTCTTTTAATCATATGTTTCTTCAGCATTTCTGGATGCCCACGGAAAGAAAGAGTACCTCCTGAATGTGAGTTGCTGGTCATTTTCTTCTTTCACTTTTAGGGTGTTGCTGTGGAGAGAAACAGATGACAATGCGCTAGCAAGTGGACTGTTAAGTAGTAATGCACTTGGCAAACACCCTTGCATAGGATAAGTGAGAGTGGAGGTAGTAATGCAGCTTGGCAAACACCCCACCCCTGCATAAGATAAGTTGGGGGAGACAGCACGGAGGATGTGCACAATAAAAAAAAATTTGTGAAAAATTGTATAATATAATGCACATTTTTTAAAAATTGCTGTTGGCTCTCATAATAAGGACAAATACAAAATATTTTTAGTTTGACATTCCAGCTATTTTGGGATTCGTTGCAGTCAGCTAAGTTCTTGTGGTTTCTAAGGTAAAGAGAGTATAGATTACATATATAACATGTCAAAAGTTAATTTTATACAATAACTCCTTAACCAGATTTGCATTCTGTATGCACATTGGACCCGCAGGGCTGAAATACTGCTTGTAAACAACCTTACTTGCTGCAATAAACTTTATGTATTTGGAAAGATCAGTTTTGGGACATCGAAGTCCTCATAAATATTTTTTGGAAAATGTTAAATAGTACATACTATTTAGTCTCAAAGATAGTCACTGTTTCCACAGAATGAAAAAGTTTATCAAATTCCACGTGTCACTGCTTGTGCACTTCCATAGTGTAAATCCAATAATCAGGCATATTCCATTTTGAACCTGTTGGTGATGTAGTTACCATCTAGTTTTATCAGATTTATCTGAACTGTCCTCAAAATCAAATTAAATACAACATCGGTGCCAGATTTACCTTTTCTTTGCATGGCCATTTTGAATGGTGGACACAGACCTGTTGTTATGTTCACTAAACATCTTAGAAACTCGAAAGTGTTGCTTTAGAGCTAACTCAAACAGTGCAGGGGATACAACAGATGATAGCACTTTCCAGTGAAACAAAAGTTACGTCCCTTATGCCATTAAGTATGCCTATAGAATTATTTTAATCTGCCCCCTATTATGTGTGGGCATGGGAACTAGGTTTTTTACGACTGCCCCCAAAAATTGGAAGGGGTCGGGGGAGGCAAAGAACCAAAGAATGAAAATCATTTGATAGTTGGAGGGTTGGAGGGAGTGACTGGGGATATGGATTTTTGTTTGGTTACACATGCATGGGATTCAGGTACTTATGTTTACTTGAAACCTGATGTTACCTTTAATGATGTTGTTTTACATATGAACTTTTATGTAGAGTACATCTACATCATACTAATAAAAATACCCTTTATCTAACTGTGAAATATTTTGTCATGGTAATAGCAATCTGATGGTGTTAACAGAAAAACAACAATATGTTTCAGTGTTAGCTCTACATGATCAAGCTGTGAGGTAAGATTAATTTCTTAGATTAGAAGCAATCTTGTATATTCTTTTATATATTTATCAAATAAAGGTCTGGTATAACATTGTATTTTTCAAAAATATGTATGAAGTTTTATTTTGTGTAATCTGCTTTTATGTGAGAATTTTTTGCCTCTGTGTTTGTGTGTGTGTGTGTGGATAAGAGAGAGGATTTTAAAAGAACATAGATATTTTCACCCGTGCAGTCCTTGGGACACACATTTTTTTAAAAGCCAAAATCAGATAGGGCAAGGTACCTCACAGTTTGCCTGCAGAGTTCCAGGTTCTCTAGTTTTTGAGTCTATGAGGAAACCACTTTGGAAAATAACATTGAAATTTTATGTGTAGTGGGATTATAATTCTAAACAAAAACAGTCACTATGGAAACTACTAAGACTCTGGGTTGCAACGTTATTGTCGTGCTTCAAATTTAGTTTTCCCTACCTTTAGTGGCCTGCAGAAGAGAATATGTAAGGGAGCATTTTTGTAATTTTTATCTGATGATTATGCAGGTGCCCCACGCCTGGGTGCAATGGTCGGGGTCATGTCAATAACAACAGGAGCACTCACAGGAGGTAGGGGCCGTGTAAAGTCATCCTGAACACCTCTGCTTTATGTTAGAATTTAAAATAAGATTCTTTTCAAGAATAAAAATTAAAATAAGGTTCTTTTCAAGTGTCAGGTTTCACCCAGTGGAAACAGGTTGAGTAAAACACTGAAAACTTTATTTCTGGCCACCATGTTTGCAGTGAAAACTGCTAGCAAATCATGCATAAGCAGAGCTTTCAACCCTTTATAGTTTCACGATAATTTTTTCTAGTTTATTTTTTTTTTCATCACTGTTCCCTGATTATTTATTTTTGTTTTGGGTTTTTTTCCTGTCCCTTTTTGCTGGCAACAATCACTTCAATGGTTTTGACATCATTTCAGTGTTGTTATTGGGTTGTGCTTGAAGTCCCCTCTCCTTTTTCCTACCCTAGCCCCCAAACAAGGTCTGATAATGATGAGCATTTACTTACCACTCCAAGTGAAAAACATTTTGGCAAGTAAAATCTTATGAGTGAAATAAATACCTCACTTGCCAGATGAGAGTACTGCATTAACAAAGGGGATGCACTCTGGCGAGTAAGACTTTCATATTTCTAGTACAATTTTCAAGGCTGCCAAAGTCAAGGTGTAAATTTTTTTTTTTTGAGAGGGAAGTGGGTGTTGGATTGAGGGTGTGGGAGATAGTTTATGTGGCTAAGTTCATAGTTCACAGTTTTGAAAAAAATCTCTGGTCAAGCTCAGTTCTTTAGAATCTCTTTTTCTCTCACGAGGGGTTGGAATTTTTGTATGTGCCTTAAATGTGCACTTGAATATTATCAGATTTTTTTCCCTTGCTATTTGAATTAGCTTGTCCGGGTGTCCTTTGGCGGCTATGGGCAAACTTATCTCACAGCAGCAGACCAAAAAATCTGGTGAGTAGTGCTCTTGTTTGCATTTTTTCTGGGGTGAGGGTGTGTGTGCAGGGGTGCTTTGCATTTTAATCCCCTGGGTAAAGCTTACAGATATGATCTTTTTGCTCTTTTGGTCCCTGTCTTCTGTGTGCTTTATAATTTTGATATTTTATAAACATATATAACAATGGTATGTCCTGATGGTTGCGGTATTTGGAAAATAAAAATCATATTAGGTATAAGAGGCAGATAATCGGGCAGAAACCATCTTTTTGTTTGTTTTATTTATTCTTCTTCTTCAGCTACATTTATCGTTTGTACAGGGTATTCATTGAAAGGAGAGAAATAGGTTTCATTGCATTCTTTTTTTCTTCTTAGATACTGTTTCAGGTGTAACATGTCAGTTTACAAATGCATTAACTTTAGCTGAATAAGAATTTGATTTAAAAATCAAGAAGAGTTATGAGG
>SMGT01008022.1:342770-355938 GCA_004794575.1 Lanistes nyassanus | reverse complement strand
TGTTGGTATGTTTTACAAATAAATAAGGGGCCTACTTCAAGTTGACCTGATCATACATCTGAGTTCATTCTCTAACCTGGGTTATTGTGTAGGAGGTAATCAGTTTGATGTGAATAAAGAAAGGTAATGAAAAAAATGAAAAATAACAGTTACGGTGACGTTGCGGTAAATTTGTTCTTTTTGTTACATTGGCAGGATATATTTTGAGAATCTTAATATACATATGCAGGGCACAATTTTTTTTAATACACAGAGCAAGGATGTAGTGATGCTCACAAAAATTAAAATTTAGCTTATGCCTGTCTCTCTTTTTACAAATATTTTGCTTGGTGTGTTTGTTCTTGTTTTTTCGTTATTTAATGGTTTTTCAGTTATTCATTTCATGATTTCACACAAAACCATGCTTGCTTTTTATAATGATGTGTTTGCTGGTACAGTGTTGTGGTGTTGGTAGCATTTTCAAGTTTTTAGTTTTGTCATGTATTGTTCATTTTGTTTCTCTTTTGTGTTTGGTGTCAGGCCTGCATCTTGTTGTGTTGCCCAAGTCGGATGACCCCTCTAAGGCAGTCCTGACGGCGTGCACAGAAGTTGAACTCTTTAGGTTGGCAGCAAAACATATGGCACGCGGTCAGTGCTTTGGTTGGCTCCTTACTCTCCTCGTCAGTCTGCTTGTGACGAGCAGCAAATAGCAATCTTGTTGCAGCCAAAGAATGATCTTACACAAATTCACTCAAATCCAGCCAACTGTTTCTAATCAAGCAGTTCAAAAACCCCTGTACTCAGGCTGTAGCTGTCTGTTCCCCCTTACCCCCATGTTGATGTCTCATTCGAGCTTTTCGTGCTTTGAGTTTCACAGTGGACTCCTGCTTAGAGAAGACTGGGAATGCATGTATTGGTTCTGGGCATCTTAATCATTATTGTTGAGTTGCTTGAGCTTTATTTGTGTATGAGTGTATTTTTGTATGATTTCCTTTATATTGGAGTTTACAAGCCATCAGCTGAGTGCTAGGACATCTTTGATCCCCTATCATAAATATTACTAATTTAATGTTAACATCACCACTTTTACCTGGTAGCAATTTGATAGGTTGTTTTGTAATTGAGTGACAGTAACAGTGAGATGTTTGTAAGGAGTGTTTAAAGTGCCCCAATCATGCTATTTGAGTGATTGAAAAATGTATTTTGGCTTGCATTTTTATTTTTGGTTTCTAGTGGTTAGTGGAAAATTAAAAAACCGTCAATGAAATTTGCTTATCAGTCTTCAGGTTGTTGGCTTTATAGTTACTAGAAAACTGGGAACATGTTAAACCTTCACCTGCTTAGTTTCAATGAATTTTTGTTGAACACTGGGGGAACCTAAGTATTTTGAAAACATTGATTTAAAAAAAGTATGTGGCCTGCTGTACTCCTCATGCATGTAAACCTTTAGTTTTTTAAAAAATGGGTTTGTAAACGATCTTTTGTCCTTTTTTTGTTTCCAGGCAGTGACCGCATTTTAAGACCAATGATCTTGACAAAACAATTGGAGCTGCAGGACAAAAACCCAGTGGTTTCCACGACAACACCAAGAGGCAATCTAGCAAAAGAACTAGAGAAGTACAACCGACCAACCATGGATGCGTCAGCTGCATCTGGGCAGCTCCCGCAGTCTGTGCATCTGACACAACCACAGCTACAACACAAAACAGAGGTTGCTGCCAGTCCAGTGTCTGCTCCTTCGCTGCCGTTCACAGACAAAGCAAAGCCGCCAAGGGCCCGTGACAATGCTCCTGAGCGGCCGAACATCTTAAGTCGCAGACCCCGCTTTAAACCCCGATACAGCTACATCCCCACCTCCTCGGCTGAGCTGGGGCTAGCAGGGCCTCCATCCTCTGCTTCGCAGTCTGCTGTTGCCTCTCCGGCCTGCAGCATTGGCAGCAGCAGCAACAGCAGCTGCAGCATTGAGATGGGGAGTATGCTGTCTCAGACGGTGCATCACCCCCCTGCGCAAGTGCTTGGTCAGGGCTGTCTGTCAGTCTCAGTCTCCTCCTCCCCACCAGGTGACCCCATGGTCTCCCCCCTGAGCACCATTCCAGGGGCTGTGATGATCCACGGCCAGGGGGGTGGCACCCTAAGTGTTCCCCATCCGCAAGCCAAGACTTTAACAAATAACTCCTCCATCATGAACCTGGCTAGTGGTAGTGTCCCCCACACACTGATTCCAGATGGCGGTGGTGGTGGTTGCTTGAGTTCCTTCAGTGGGTAGGTGACTTTTCCTTTCGCCTTTGACTGTCGGGTTAAAAGCTTTCAATTTTTGCAGAGAGGCAGCCTGTGTCAAGTGCATCCACTGCGTAGCTTTTTGTAGCTTGTATGTGTTAAGAAAGAGGCATTTGGATGATTTGTTACGAAAGATGCCGAAGCCGGAGAGAACACAGGACCTAAACTTGGCAAAAACATGGCAGCTTGGATTGCATATCTTTTTTTGCTCAAGAGAAAATGCTAACCTACCCAGTAGAAAAACCACTGATGTTGTGTGTTTGAAATTATTTTAACGATATGGAAAATGTCAAAACTTTATAGAATGGTTTTTGAAGACAGTTGAAAAAAGAAGAAACTAAACTAGTTTCTTGAGATGCAGCTCTTTGAACTGCTTTAAATGAATTCCACAGATCTCAAACATATCAGGAATATTCATTTTCTTCTTGACAGACAGCCATGTGAATTAATGTAGTAGGAGGCACAGGGGCTAAGAGGTCTAGCACACATATATCTTGGTATGAGTATATGGGAAAATCCAAATAATTTTAATATTAAAAACAGGGTGACATGATGCAGCAGGATTAGAAGTGAAAGCGCTCTGCAGACAGGGAAAGTATCAAGCAGTGAAATAGTGTCTTTTTCCGTCGATACACATGATGATGACATTAATCTTTTGTATGGTGATTGTGGATTGTGTTATTGTTATGTCAAGAACCTCTACCATCTTTCAAAGACATCTGTGATTTATAGTTGATCTCATGCCGATGGAGTGAAATAGCAGTGTATTGCATAGGTATTGCTTGCTTTGCTGACTTAAAGCTATAGGGGATGAAGACTAAACGTTTTGGGCTATTACCCATTCATGAGGACTGAACAAAATTGAACAAAATAAAATACAAATTGAAACAAAACAATCACATTAACACGTGCTGCTAGCCATATTGAATTACTTCCTCGTGTGACCGGGTATCAGGCTACGTCTTTTAAAAACTTGTCATGAAATTAACCGCAGTGAATATAAACTAATCTTTACAAATAAATGCTGAATAAAATCTTTATTACCTTAATCTTTTCTGTTATTTGAAATTAATTAAAATTAAATTCTGGCAGCAGTGGGGTAACTGAAATCTGATATCCACATAAGGTCGGTTATGTGATGTTGATTAACACTATTTTGAAATCTAAGGATGGATGGAAAACCCCAAATGTTTCTTTAAGCCAACCTCGATTGTTGGCCAAAGGGAAAAAACACCACAATTGAGAATGCCTGAGATATGCATTAAACTAACAACGGTTTCATCGCTTTAGCTGGTCTGCGAGAAGAACCAAGCATTCCTGCAATTCGCTGCTTAATAGTAAGCCTATGGCACTGAGTGGGAGAAGAAAGTAAAGGACTTACCTGAAACTACATTTGTAATGTGATTTTGTCTTCAGTATTTCCTTTGTTATCTCCAGATCATCAGCTGACCAAATAAAGTAGTATACGACATAGCATAAAAAGCTGGAGGCATACTTCTTGTCCTCTTAAACTTCAGTGCCATCTACTTGAATTGTTTCCTTTTACACTGAAGATTTTTTTAATAAAACCACTGAAGCTGGGAGAAAGAGGAGGAGAGAGGGTTTAATTTTAGGAACTCTTACCTTTGCTGACATAAGTACCAGAAGAGTAACCACAAAGCATTTGAGCAGGTGTTTTACACTGGGAGATCTTTCTCGTTTATCTCTTTGTGTACAGAAGTTAATCTTTTTTTAATATTTGTACTATTGTATTACAGCAGTTAGTGGCTAATGAAATTCTAGTAAATGAAATTCAAACTAAAATATTTCCCAGGTCCAATTTTGAAACTAAGTAGAGGGAAAATTTTTATCTTTTATGTGTGACTGACCTTTCTGTTGCACTTCTTTTTAAGACTGTAGTTTTTGTTTTGCATCAGTAGCCAGTTACTGAGAGATGTGTCAACATGTAGATAAACTGTTTTTATAATAAAATTTACAGATCAACCTTCTGTTGCTGCTTTTTTTTTTCTCTTTTGCTTCTTTTGGTTTAGGAGACAATACGACAACTAAGATGACGAGCTTTCTCTCCAAAAGTTGGGATTTTTTTTTAAGGGGTATTCTAGAGTTTGATCGTGTGTCTGATATCTTGGCACTTGTTGCAGTATTTTCAAACAGGAATGCAATGTACAGAAGTTTTATCTTTTAATCCTTCGTCTGTCGGTATGAACGGCGTGTGGTTTTTGAAATAAATTACAACAGTGCTGGTCTGTATCTTGCATGTGCAGCTCCCCCCCTTCGAGCCCCCCCCACTCCCCTGACACCCATTCACTTTTGGCCAAGTCTCAACGAAGCAGGGACCTGATCCAATGCCCCACCCCTGGCTGTGATGGCTCCGGCCATATCACTGGCAATTACACTTCCCACCGTAGTCTGTCAGGCTGCCCCTTGGCTGATCGGGCCACAGTGCAGGCCAATCAGGTGGAGCAGAAGTAAGTTCTCACTGGAGATCTGCTTTTGCAGGCAACATGTCAGATGCTGCTGTCGGTGTTGTCAGCTGTAGCCATTCCTTTGGAGCTTCTGTTCTTCAGTTGCAACAGTTTGTTTGGTTATTAATGATGTCATCTTTATGTGCTACTGAGTTATTTTGGTTGCTTCATATCTGATCTTTGGTAAGTACAGAAGAGGTGATGTCGCCTTTTGTTTTCATTGCTTGACTTTGCTTTCTCTACCTGCATGTTCCTTTGCATGGTATCCGTAAGGAGACTTGACTAGTACTAACGACAAACTTATTCTTGACTAGTCCTAATGACAAACTTATTTGTTGTTTTGTTTTTGTTTTTTTTTGTTGTTGTTCTTTTGTTTGTTTGTTTTTTGACTTGGCAGCATTTTAACCACCCCCCCCTTTTTTTTACCAAAAATAGTGACAGGTTTGGTTTTTTTTGTTGTTTTTTTTGCAGTAATAATGCTACAGAGTGAAAACATAAGTTTGTAAACGGAAGAGAGCAGCTTTATTGGTAGTGAGAATGGAGTGGTGGTAGCAAGCATTATAATTCTTTGTATTTATTCAGTAAAGTGAGTTAGGACCAGGCTTTGTTGCAGAATGTGTGCCGTTCAGTTTGTTTAAAACTGTAAGCATTTAATGTAATTTTGGAAGCTAGGTATAACAGATAGGGTCAGAAACAGGCAGCATGTACAATGCCTCACAAGAGGATAGGTTTGTTTATAAATTAAAAATTTTCTTTTAATTAATCTACCTTTATTCATAAAAGTGGGACAACTGTGAAAAAAAAGTTCAGATACACTTCTTCCATTGGCATTAATCGAAATGTGTTCTTAACAATATTAATTGCGCATGATGTAATGAAAAAACATCTAAAACACTAAAATTGTACCATTTTTTTATAATTCATTGTTAAATGACCTTTTTGCTGCTTAACTTATTTTTTGCAAAATTTCTGGTATGATTTTATTGTATTTCTTTTTTATTTGCTAACGTACTAACAGTGATGTCTGCTGTGGTAATTTTCAAAAAAATTAAGGGGCTGAGATTTGAGATAACATCCAAATCTTAAAAATAATAAGTTTTTGCGATTCTTCAAGTTTGTTGTTCTATAATTGAGTTGAATAAGATCACAGTTTTTTCCATTAACTGTTACAAATACTTTTTACCAATCATTTTAGATGTCCAACTCCAGGCTGTGATGGTTCAGGTCATGTGACTGGCAATTATGCATCCCATCGAAGTCTTTCAGGCTGTCCACGAGCAGCAAAGATGAAAAAGCTGATGTTACGTGATGGGGAAAAGAAAGACTTGGAAGAGCCTTTGAGGTATTGGAAAGTCTTTCATTAAATTTGGCGCCATTTGATTTTATGGATGCTGCATACATATAACAAGCACTATGAAGTACAGGTGTGCATGCAGACTAAGATCACAGTGCAACTGGGTTACATGCAGGGCTTCCTGAAGACCTTTAAATGTGCATGCAGATCGAATCGGAGTGCAGACAGCTGATTGGACATGAAATACTCCATAGGTTCAGTTTACAGAAATTCCACATAGTGGGTCTGATGTTGAGAGCATTTTTACAGATGATTTTCCTCTACACATTCCTCAGCAGATTTTAGAGTAAACATCCTATAGGCTACAAGTCAAAGATCCTTACGTATTGTAGGTGCTTTAATGATGGGACATTATTAATTCTTTTTCAACACATTGATGAACATACATGACTTTTGTTTTCTGACATGAGATTTACACAAACATTCAACAAACATTCCCAAAGAAAAGGATCAGGGCTGGCTTGCATGAGCATCGTACCCATTCTTCCAGCCATAAGACTGGTCGTACAGTCCATTTGCCCTGTGTATTTTATGTGCACCTTTACATATGAACAGGGAATCCTCACGCAAACCAGCTTTGGGGAGACTTGCATGAGAGTTTATATGTGCCCTATGTATTTTACATGTACCTTTGTGGTTCTGGACAAACAGTAAGAATGCCCCTGCAACCCAACCCAGGTCAATGATAAAACATTTGTGGGGAATGATATTTCTAGGTCTGCTGGAGGGTGTTGTGCAAACACCAGACACTAACGTTACACACGTACTGAAAATCAGATGGTTTTTAGAGCAGATGTATTTACAAGTTGAGCACACTCCACTTATTATGTGCATACTTTACCCTTTTCTAAGCTGAGTTTACTTCAGTTATTTAGAGTTCCATCTTGCCATTTTTCCTTAGCCAGTTAAACTGCATCATGCTGGGAAGGGTTGCAGAGGTTGCTTTTGTTTTTAAAGAATATTGGAGCGAATCTGGTAACCTTGTCCTTTACCCTAGTAGGGGCATGAAGGACCTTATGTGCAATCAACACTGGGTATGTTTGCACACAATGCGAATAAAAACAAGAGGGATCATTAGTGAGGAAAACATAGCCATGCCGTGATGATTCATTAGAATAATTAAACATATCAAATCTTGATAAAAGGTTGCAAGTTTATATTGTTTTCTCATGCTGATGGGGCAAACCGTAGTGTGGAACTGACACAAGCTTGTGAGTGTGAGACAGGGAGTGTTGTCGTTTTGGATTTAGTGCCCAGCAAATGTACTTTCAGAACATAGCACCTGTTTGCTAGGCTGGCTGTCACTTGTGCTGTGGGTGCTGTGGCTTCTTTTGCTCCGCCACTGTTATCTCCCCCTTCTTTCCTTACCAATCCCAGTCCCTTCTCCTGCCAGACCTCTATTGCCTATTCCGTTATTGCCCTAGCTGCAGAGTAGCATTGGTGGTTAATGACATTGCGTTAAACAACAAACAACTCTCCACGGTGATGTGATTGGGTCAGCAGACAAATAAAAACATGCCTTTTTTTCAGTCTAAGAAACAGAGCACCACTTATGTTGGTGCTTTTGCAAGACCACCATTTGTAAAATTTGGACTTACTGTTAGCCACATTTTGTCATTATGCAGTGGAAGATCAAACATTTTGATGGTTTCTGGTGGCTGATCTGTTTTTTTAGATGTCCGATCCCAGGATGTGATGGCTCAGGCCATATTACAGGGAAATACCTCACTCATCGCAGGTATTCTGTGGCACCCTAGTTGTGGTGTGAACAGCCCCTCTTGCTGTTGTGGTTTTTGAATTTAATCCTGTACACAGTGTTGTGCAAACACTTTCAGATCTAGATGTGATTGTGTTGGTGCATTTTGCAGTGTTCTTGGAAATCAAATATTTTGAAATCAGTTTGGATTTAGAATACAGAAAGGGGGAAACTTTAAGGGAGGTTTTAAGGGTTTTTCCCCCAAAAAATTAGGTTTTATTTGTTTTATTTATTTGAATGTGATCAAACATGAAGCAACATGCATTCTTCTCAGACCCAGCAGATGACAGCATTTACAAATTCACTTAAAGAAGTCAAGACCAGCAGAAGCAGACATTTGATTGCAGCAGCACTCTGTCATCATAGAGTTTGATGATTTCATATGCTTCATATGGAAAAGACGTCTGGTTTGAAACTGAATCAGGTTAAATGATGATGTAGGGGAATTTTTTGTTTTGCTTTTTTCTTTTATTATTCTTATTGGAAGAGGTTAGGCTGGATTTTTAAAAAAATTGAGGTGGGTAGGGGACTTGAGATAAAAAAAAAACCACTTAAAAGACTTGTTGATCAGGGCAGACAGAATAAAAGTGCAAAGCCAACTCTCATTTCTCATTTTAAAAAAAATAATCGTCTTTTGTATTATGATTCAACACAACTGTTTAAATGTATGCAGTTTTTAATTGGAGCTCTTCTAAACTCGACATGCAAAAAAGAAACCTTATTGTTACATGGGTCATCTGTTGTTAAATCTCTTGAAAGAGTAAGGTCCTGCGTATAGCAAAATTAAATCAGAAATGGACAAGTTAGGCATGATTTTTGAGCACACAGGAAGTGGTGTTTGCATGCGAAGTGTGTACCTGCAGGCATATGCACTCATGCAAAGAGAGAGATAAACTGGGAAAAGATTTTTGCATACTGTTTTGAAATATGTAAAATACAATGTGTTATAGATGTTTTTTGTGTATTTTCCTTGTTTTAAAATTGGCATCCTTCAAGTTGGTTTTGTTACATATTGTGTTCATGTGTTTGTGTGGGTGGCAATTTTTTCAGTGTTTCATGGAGAAAGTTTAATATTATCTTGGTCTGTGATTCTTGGTCAGAGGAGAGGATTTTATCCCACCAACAGCTTTCTCATAAAAATAAGCAGTTAGTATTTAGTCTTAAGTGACAGCATTACCAGAAAATAATGTGCCAGCGTATAAAGGCTGTTAGTTTTCTGCAATGTACTAGTAAAATAAAAGTTATGCTTCACTTGTTAATTTGTTGTGATGAATAAATTTAAGGATATTCATGGTCTGTAAAAAAAAATTGCTTCTCTTTGATACTGTTCATTTTATATAAATCATAATGTTTGAAGACCTGGTGCACAAAATACTGAAGACTTTCGTGTATGTTAATGACTGTGCAAAAGTAGCAAACGACATTACTTTATTCTGGATGATGTAGGTTATAGAGATGTCTGTGAATTGTGTACCAGTCATGCATGACATAGTAGAAATCAATCCAAATGTGTACATGATAGTTCTGTTTGAAACTATTGTGAAACTGTTGTGCATTCCTGCAGCAGTAATGCAGATATTTGAATTAATAAATGACATGGCTAACAGACGTTTAAAATCTGAACCCGTGGTCCAGCCAGCGAAACGCAAACTGAACAGAGACCAGCTGATTTCCCAGAAATAAATGCATCTTGATAGCTTTTCTGACAACAAATCGCATTACTTTTTTTTCCTGTGCATGCTGGACCAAGACCAAGGTTGAGTTTCATGGGTGCTCCTATCTGCTCTTCCAGTTATAAGAGTGCTCATAAGGCCTATTACTCCTGTGTACTTTATGTGCACCTTTATGTACAAACAGGAGATGCAAGCATCCATGCAGCCTTGCCCAGATGTGTGTTTCTGTTACAGTGCATCAGGATGTCCTTTGGCCAATAAGCAGAGACTTCAGCGGCAGTTGATAGCAGGCATTGAAAATCAAGATCCAGCTCTGGCACGCTCTGTTAAATTGGAAGGTGGAATGTAGGTGTCTTCTGCATGCTATTAAGTGGGGCATTACTGATGTCAGTGAGGGCATAAAGTTGACTTGTAATTTTAGTCTCCTTCAAGAGAGTAATATATTTATATTTGTATAATAGCACTTCTGTTATGCAGTTGGAATTGATAAACTTTGCTGAACTGAACGTTTTAGTTTATAGAGACTTAATTCATTTGACCCCTTTGTTAGTTTCAAGTATTTTGCTGTAAAGGCAACCACAGTCCACCTTCATGTGTGCTTCCTGCTGCACTGTACTTAGGATAAATGCAAAAGTGTGATATTTCCTCCTTTAGTCCCCCAGTACAATCTTCAGATCTGTAGCATTGAGCAGCTGCTTATATTTTGTTTACAAAGAGTTAATTCAACTAATTTAATAAGTTTTCTTCTGTAAAGAAAAACAAGTGCTTTAGGGAAAAAAAGCTTTCACACTAACATGCTTGTAGATATTAACCTGACTGTATTCTTGTAACGGGACCCCTACCAAGCCATTCACTCTTGGCACTCAACACTAGTGATTTATGTACATTGACATATCAGCAGTCAGTGTTTGACATTTTAAAAATCATGTTAACAATCTAGCTTCATTATTTTGTTCCCATTCATGGTGTGCACTTTTATGGTGGTTTTTTTTAATGAGAGTGAAACTAACTTGCAATTTGTTTTTGGGTGACATTAAATAATCCAATAATTGAACTGTCAGTACTTGACATTCTCCATGGATAAACATAGTCATCATGCCTTGGTCATATATGCTAACCAGGTGCAAAAGGTTAACCAGGTATTCGCTGGGGTCCAGAGAGCAGTTTGTGTAGTAAAGTCTGTTAAACCTTGTTCACTTAAAGTGGCTTTGAAACTTTTGAGTCACCTTGTGACAAAGGATATCTTTTTGACTTGGCAGTTGCCCAACTCCAGGTTGTGATGGCTCTGGACATGTAAACGGCAGTTTTCTGTCACATCGAAGTCTCTCAGGCTGCCCACGTGCCAGTTCAGCCATGCGGCGAGCTCGTCTTACCCCAGCTGAATTGAACAATCTACAGATAAAGGCACAGGCTGGGGAAGGTTGGTGTTGCTTTATTCCTTGGAAATTTCACGTTCAATTAAAAACAAATCTGATTAGGGGTGAGTGGAGGAAATAGGATATTCTTAATTGAAAAGAAATGGTTTTTGGAGTGATTTCCCCATAAACCTAGAACAAACACTTTGAAGACACCAACTGGAACACCAAGTGAGGCAATTTTACAGTAGGGTACTAATGTTTAGTGACTTCCAGAGGCCGTCACAACCTACACGAGGGGATTTTACACTAGTGATTTGCAGAGGCTGTCACAATCTGCACTAGGTGATTTTAGAGTAGATTCTGTATGTTTAGTGACTTATAGAGGCTGTTACAACCCACACTTAGTGATTTTACAGTAGGTTTCATATGTTTAGTGACTCCCAGAGGCTGTCACTACCCACTTACAAGGTGATATTACAGAAGATTCCTTATGTTTAGTGACTTACAGAGGCTGTCTCAACCCACACTAAGTGATATTATAGATGGAAACCAGGAAAACTGACATGTCCTAATACTTCATGTGTACTGACATAATTACCATATTGGTTTTTGCTTGAGACAAATTAATGTGCTTCAACACTGGGACTTCTGTGGCAACATAGACATTCAGTTCCACCCAGTCACACTATACTGACACTTGGCCAACCTGTTTTGGCAAGCATGTGGCAGAACAGCTACTGGTTACCAATTTTTAAGTCTTAGGTGTGCTGCAGCCAGGGCATAAACCACTGACCGGCACTGGATCACAGAGGCAATAGAAATAACTACCAGAGTCATAGAAGCAGTGAAATGGCCAACGGCCAATTCTAAGAACCATCAAAGTGATAGAAGCAGTGAAACGGCCAATTCTAAGAACCATCAGAGTGATGGAAGCAGTGAAATGGCCAATTCTAAGAACCATCAGAGTGATGGAAGCAGTGAAACGGCCAATTATAAGAACCATCAGAGTGATGGAAGCAGTGAAACAGCCAATTATAAGAACCATCAGAGTGATGGAAGCAGTGAAACGGACAATTATAAGAACCATCAGAGTGATGGAAGCAGTGAAACGGACAGTGCTAAGCTCATTTTCATGTACTGCGAATAGCCATAGTAACAGTAGGGTGCTTCTGACCAGTATTAATCAGAAATATACAAATACATTCAGTCAATTCTGTATAAATGTGGGTATCTATTGCATGTTCCCTGTGGTCATTACTTTTCAGTCGACATTTCCAGACAGCAAAGGTCACTACTGCATAGTTAGAAAGTTTGTCAAGCCTGGGTTTCAGGGGATACATTCTAATGAACGTTGAGCAATTTAAGGAAAAGGTCTATTCTCTAATAAGCAAGGCTTAACAGGGCCTTAAAAGATTAAAACTGGTGTCTGTTAGGACAATACTGCTCAGGATATCTGTCATATTTATATATAAGTTATTTATAATCTGGAGGCTTCCATCTAGAACAAAAATATTTTGATTGTGCATGTTTTCTTTTCTGTCTTTTTTTGTGAGCTATTTATGCATTTGTGAAGTTGGTTTGGGTTGACATTCGGGTTTCATAGTTTAATTAAGCAGAATGGAAATTGCAGATCTGTTCAGTGAGGAGGACCTCATGACGCTGGATGCAGAAATTGAGCAGCTGAGGGCAGCAAATGAAGCCATGGAGGAGGAGGTAGGGGGACTGAGAATGGAAGTTACAGAACTGGAGGCATCCCTGGACACTTACTCCAACCAGGTTCAGACTCTCGAATCTCGTGACTCCAGCTTGAACGAGTACCTAGCAGGGCTGCAGTCAAAGCTGGTCCACTGTCTGCGCACAGTGCCATTCTCTGAGGCAGAACAGCAGGAACTGACAGAAGAAAATCTCATCAGTTTTGTCAGCAAGATACAGCAATTGTATGGACCAAGTCGTGCCAGTGAGACTTCATCGCTGTTCAGTGCCATCAAGTCGGCACTTGCGGAGATAGAAGTTAACTAACGTGTTAAAACAGGATGTGTGCGTTTTTTTTTGGTCTGTTTGTTTCTTTATTCTTTCAATTATTTGTTAGAGGAACAGCTTGTAGGGATTGAAACTGGATAGTTCAGTTTCTGACCCTTTTTAAAAGGGCTTGTTGCTTTCCTAATTGCAATTGTGAAATCCCAGTGGTCTTATTGTAGTTTTGTCAATCAGGTGTTACAAGTTTTTATTAATTTATTTACTTTTTGGTGCCATCATAAGCATAGCTCGAGTTGTTTTTTGTTTTGTTTTTTTTTTGGGGGGGGGGG
>SMGT01008022.1:304333-342762 GCA_004794575.1 Lanistes nyassanus | reverse complement strand
TTTTTTTAGCATTTTCAATTTAAAGAATCTGTTGAACCATAAGACTGTTCAGCTTGGATAGCATTTTACTGGTGGACTCTTTCGCATTAAAGTATTAATCACCTTGAGTAGGGATAAACGATTCATATCCAGAAGCCATTTTACATAAGATCTTGTTTTATTCATTGGTGAAGCATGGTTATTTTTTCCCCTGAATTTCATGTTTATTTATATGATAAAGTACAGGGTGCTTTTTGGACAACTTGAAGAATATATGAAGACATTGACATGTAGATGGCATCGAAAATTTTATTCCTATTGCTTTTTGTACAGTCTCGTTCACGTTAATCTTATACTGTTTCTGCTTGCCCTTTTAAGATAAAATTGTCCATAATAATACTCTTAATGTTTTAGCGTAGAATATGAGAATAATATAAAAATAAATATAGCCAGTTCTTTTGTATCTATACATTTGACAAATTTTGAAGTGGACTTAAACAGGTTTTCAAGGAATATGACAATTTATTAGCTTTGAACGCATCTATTGTTATTGAGGTACCCAATGTTGAGGTTCCCACTGTTTTTGTCAAAACTCCCTGTATTAAATGGTAAGGTTTCTATGGGGTGAGGTTCAGGGTTGGGTGGGTGGAGGAAGATCTGCAAGCTGTGTGCCATACTCCTGGGAATGAAGAAACCTTTAGCAATAGGAGCCAGCAGTAGGCATTTATTGCCACTTAACTTTAAAGGGTTGATCAGACCATGCACATGTAACATTTCGTGTTCTTGGTTCCATTTGCATGCCTTTTGTTCTAGGTTCCTTCCTCCATATTACAAGTTACGGCTCAGTGATTTGCAGTATTACTGTATGAACAGTGTTCATTGGTCTGCAAGGATCGCAGCATCTTTGCTCACGGACAATGGTGTCGCTGCATTTTGCTGAAGGCTGAAGCATAAAAGTTACAAGTTTTTGTAGGATTATGTCCCAGAAAGGCTTTCTTAACAGGACAGATATTTGCCAGAGTTTCTAACTCCTATCTGAACCACACAATCAGGTGGCAGCCTGCATGTGATCTTCGATGGACATTTAGATTAAGAAAAGCCTTCAGCCATAAGTATCTTAACATACAAAGGACAATCTTTGCTGACAGGAATATTTTTAGTGCTAGCCTATTAGGGTATTCTGATGAAAACATTTTCTCTTTCTTACCACCAAAAAAACACTGATTGGAGCAAAACATGTGTACCAGTTGAAAAAGATGTTATGGACACAACTTATATAAAAGTGAAAGCTGTTTATAAAAAAAGTGTCATTTGTTATAAAAGCTATGAAACAAGTGGTACATTTCTGACTTTCGGTAGCTGAGCAGAATGACATAATGTGTACATTATTTTGATGCGAGACATAATAAATAAGTGAAGTAAACACATCAGCTGAGTCTGTTAGAAAATAAAATCACTTGGTGTAAGTATAAGAGTTAAGAATTGAACAATTAGAATTTAAAAATTTTAGAATTATTTGTGGTGACTTCTTGCTTTCAAATAAATGTAACTGTAAAGTTTCTTACTGTATGTAGTAGAAAGTACCGTTTGGCCGTGTCGTGTTAAGAAATGTACATGTTAACAGTCGCATTACAAAATTCTTAATGCACTTAACAAATAGAACATTAGATGTCATCAGACTAGCAGTTGAATTCCACAAGCATGTAAATGATGCTTGCAGTGTTTGCAAAAAAAAAATGCTTTAGATTCTGTTGTGTATTTTATGATATCATTGCTTTACTGGTAGATTTGAACAAATATTGCTAAACCATATGCTGAACAGACTGCCTGGCTCAGACAAGTGATGGAATGATACTATCTGCCAACTTAAATCATGGTTCAATAGAAGCCACTATTTGCTAATACATATTGAAAGGCTAAATGGGAAAAAGTGTACATTATTTTGATAAAATTGCACTAGCACTTTACATGCACAAACTTTTGTAACACATAATTTTCTTTTTAAATTTTGGCATTCGTTTTGAATATTCCATTGTGATGTGAGCAGCATTTTTTTCACGTAATATTTTTGCTTTTGGAAATATCATATGCTTAGGCAACCAAGTCTTTCATCTAAAGCTTTGGTCATTCCATAGTGAATGGTTTCATATAGTGTTACTGCACAGCATGACTGTCATTGATTACGAGAGTCTGCTATGTCACCTTAGAATTTAATTTAAAGGTGACCTGCAACTGTCAGAAAACTGATGTCTGAGTTTGTTTGCTTGTTTTTAATGGAAGTCTTCAGCACTGAAACCCTCCAGCCCAACTCAGAATTTTATTCATGCATAACATGTTCGCATGCATTAGCCCACGCAATCTGTACACCTATGCCTGAGAGAAAACACTGCAGTTTTTGTGGGGCATGGGCCTCTTCCTGAAATGTGACATGGTACTTGCCATCACTGTCACAAATATTTGACATTTTCAGCTCTTTCACAATTCTGTAGAATCAGCATTGTTAAAATTGAATGAGAGAAAGTGGGATGCGTGTTGGAGGGGGGTGGAAGTTACAGCATATATGACATTTTTTTAAGCCTCCCCGCTTTTTTATCTTTTTTTTAAAAGCCCTTTTATAACATATGCGCACAA
Source organism: Lanistes nyassanus (assembly GCA_004794575.1). Classification (NCBI taxonomy): domain Eukaryota; kingdom Metazoa; phylum Mollusca; class Gastropoda; order Architaenioglossa; family Ampullariidae; genus Lanistes; species Lanistes nyassanus. Next base: position 340,152 of record SMGT01008022.1, on the reverse strand, counting down.
TATTTCCCTATTTCAGGCATATGAATTAATCTGTATCTTCATATGCATATACATACTAAACTACAAATTTTCAATACTCTCCTTTTCACCCATTTGGCTTGTGTTTCCAAGGTTTTCAAATCTCCGTAAAGTGTGTTAAACAAAGAAAGGCTAGTTTTGCTTTTCTGCTTTGAATTGAAAAGATGGAATACTGGATGTTTATGGCTGAAAAGATGCGATCTCTGACAGACATGCACTGAAGTCAGTCTAGTCTTATGGTGTTCATAGGAGCATTGGTGGCACTTTTTAGTTTTCCATAGCAGGGAAAGAAAAGCACATTCCATTGCTTTAAGTATTGTTGTGCCATTGTGCTAATCGTATCTGATCCATCAAGTTTACCATCTGAATTTTTCACCTATTTTATATAATTTTTTGTCGATTCTGTCTTAGCCACATTATGTGCTTGCATAATGGGGATGTCATCTTTCATAACTTACACCTCTAGTTTGCCATAATCTTTTAGATAGGGGGTCAGCTTCCCTTTTCTCTTTATAGCCTATAGCAGTGTTACCTTCATTAGTTCATATGCATATGCTAAGCAAAAGTATTGCTGCTGAAACTTTTTATTTAAAAGATGAGATAAAGGAAATTTCTGCATGAAACAGTTGTAACATTTTGATACAAGCAGTATTCACGGAAGGATTTCAATTGAAAGACTTAGCAGTTTAAGCGTGGGCAGACTTAGTTGCATATGAAACAGTCTTCTTCATGCTGAACTAGTACATGTAGTGGGTTTGTTGCCTGGGACATGTTGTGTGAGAACTGATATGGCCATTTATAGCATTTGTCCTTTAACTCCTTGACTGTGGTGGCGTGGAATAGGGTAATGCAGGACCTGTCTAGCCAGCAGTGATAGCTATTCTCTAAACAAAGAGCTATTCTCAAAACAATAAGCAGCAGTGGACAAAAGATGAGGATTTTGGGTCTCTTTAACAGTGAGCTGAGAAGACCTGCATCTTTTGTAATCTGTTGGCTTTCGGTGTAACTTGAAGCACCAAGGAAAATCTATGCTGTTTTGTGGGTGAAAAGTACCCACTTGCATTTGGACAGCAGTCCTGGTGGCTTCTGGCACAGTCACCCACACTCAAGAAGTTAAATAAGGCAAAACTATTAGTTACTCTTAGTCCATAAATGGATATTTTTAAGGTATTGTCGTGCAATATTATTATTTGGTGCAATAGGGATATCTTACGTTTACACTCATAATCTATAATTCTTTTTGGTTTAAACTGGTTTTTGTAATCTGTAATTGTTTTGGTTTAGACTGGTTTTTGCATGTACTTGTTAATTCATCCCCCTTCGGCACCAGTGGAGAATGTTTGCAGAACGTGTGCAGCTTTGACAAGAGAATCTTGGGAATGTCAGTTTGAAAATTTTCTTATATTTTAAATGCTATTTGAACTGCAATTCCCTACCCCCACCCACCCACCCATCCAAAACGAAAAACCTTCCAGCTTTTAATTGTAATACCAAATACTGAAATCCACTCGAAAACATTCAGTAGTGTTCTGGAGATATTAGCCACTTAACACTGTGTTCATGGCAGTCACACTATAAGGGTCAAGAGTTCACATCTTGTGACACCAAGTGTTTCTTGGTTATTTGGTTAGGAAAACCAAAGAGTGAATTAAAGTTTATATATAGCAGCAGCTCTGAAGGGTTGTGTACATTCCGTATTTGTAGAATTTACTTTCCATTGGTACGTGTGGTTAAAAGAACATTCCTTCAACAGTGGGCATTCTTTGCTACTTCAGGGGAGGTTTTATGGTGGAAAAACTCAATTTTTTGTGATTTTATGCGTTGAAGGTTATTTAGATCAGTGTGTCCTACAATCATTTTAGACTGAAGCAGTGATAAGCAAACCTGAAAATTCTGTGGAATCAACTTTCGGGAATTTTTCTTTTTTCAGTCTATATGGGGTGTATGCTGTTTTCACAACAAAAAGTCTCATTACACATGATTTTTCAGTAACGGTAGTTCTGCTTCTACTGCATGCACACGTTTAGTACCAATATAAATTAGAAATGAGCTCTGCATCTTTATTTTGATGCTTAACTGAACATTAAAAAGAAATTTTACTGGATGTTGTATAATATACGGACACCGAACAGACCTTGAAACAAACCAATCAGAATGCAGCTTGGACCGACTTTTGGTACAATTCTGTATCTTTAATTTCACAACATAAAAAGGACAGTTCATACCACAGAACTTCCCCTTAACTGCAAGATATCCTTTAAAGTGTTTTTGTTTATTGACTTGTCATCAAAGACCATCACATTTTCATTTGTGGAGTTAAATTTTTTCCAGCTTGTGCTGTGATTGTCCTGGCATGTTTAATTTTCTTGTTGTATACATGCTCTATTTATTGATGTGCAGCTATAATTTATATTCACGATAAGTCGCCAGTCTTTGTTCCAGCCAAAACCCATTTATCATTCCAAAAATATTCTTTCAGTGTATCTCATTTTCTGCAGTTATAATTATAGTCCATTCAGTGAGCAAAAGCTGAAACAAGTTTTGTTATAGAGCAACTTGTAAAACATATCATGCATCAGAATAAAGTGTTGACCGAGAACTTGTTGGCATTAAAGTTTACTAAAGGAACTGCACAAATGATTAATATAATGCATAATAGCAAGCTTGCAGAGTTTTTGAAGTATTGCTGTGAAATCTTGTGTTGCTCAGGTTATCATTTTCCACTCCAAATAAATAGAAACATTAAAAATAGGTGTTAGTGTCTATGACAAGAAAGGTGAGTGCAAACAGGTGGGAGGAAGCCGAAATCGAAGTGGCGCACACACACACACACAGAGGAGCTTCTGATACGCTGTTATGCACGGTTTGACTGCCATTGTTTCCAGTTGCAAGTCTCGACAACCTGACTTGCATGAAGAACCAAGTTGTGTGGATGTTTCTGATGCTCTCATTTTTATACCGTGAACATGATTTTGGCATTTTGAGGCCAAGAAGTATTGTGTTTGCAATGTCAGTGGATTGTTTTTGTTTATAAAGGGAAAGAAGGTAATAATTCTTGACACTTTCAAAGGCATCCTACTGCCAAAACGTTTTAACAGGCAAGGTTTACTTACAATTTTAAAGTAAGTCTGCCACTCACAACTTTTGTCTTTCATCCAATGTTAGCTCAGACATTCCTTGTGAAAAATTCCCCATACACAAATGTTATTGCTACAGGTATATTTACTTGTGATCTCGGAATTGAAAATTAGCTTTGGTTTATGCTTCTAGATGCTTCTGACAGCGTTCATCTGAGGTAACACCTGAGGAATTAAGGCCTTTCTTAACTGGATGACCCATGTTTCGCCGAAAGTGGCAATGTTTATATCCAAGTACATGCATGTCCACATTCAGCAAACTGCAACGTGCATTTGCTCAGCTAAGAAAGGCCTTAAAAAAGCAGCTCTGCACTTAACAGAAGTACTGCACCAACTCGAAGACTTTTTTCCATTTGTACTGCACAGGCACATCATCTGCTGGGCAGTTCTGCTCATTGTATCAAAACAAGTCTAGTGGCTATTTGTATGGTTTGATCTGGAACTGCAACTAGAAAAATAAAAAGGCTACCCACTTGCATGCTTTGAGCTTTATTTAAAATATGTGTGAATGTGTGCTTTTGAGTCTCTAGAGTTTTAAGGTATTTCTGAAAGCTGAGGTTTAAGATAATGACAATTCAACATGACAGACGAGTCAAAAGCAGATTGGCTTTTATTTACCACTTAACAAATGTTCAGACAGCAACTCCGCACTGTTGTACATCTGCTCACAAAAAGATTCAGATTTTACATGGAATCATTTTCTGAAGCAATACTTTTACAGTGATTTTGTAATATCACAACATAAATGCAAACGTATATATCTGTACAAATATACAGTCCAAGCTTTCCTGTTTAATATACAAAAGCATGGATAATGCATGTTAGGAATTTGATTTAAATCTGAGAAAGAACAGTCTTCACATCTGACCAGCCAGATTATAGCCTGAACACATTTTTGTCTCCTTCAAGATCCCAAAAGGCAAACAGTGCACTTCTACAGAGACATAAGCAGCAGCCAGCTGCCCAATCCCAGTGACAGGAAGCTAACAGTGGTAAACACTATGTAAATGGCCCAAGTTCCTATTTCCAAAACTGAAAAATCTAGCTACAGTGCATCAAGAAAAAGCATGGGGGTAGAAATTTATTTTCTTAAAAGCCTTGACCATTAACATATAAATCTAATAAAGCAAGATACATATCTTTCAGCAAATTCCCTGTGAATGTGGCTACTACACAGGGATTTATAGGATGGTCTCTTCATGCTAATTAGATATGTTTGTAATCTCAGCTTCCTTTATTTCCAGAGAGGACAACAGGTTGATTAGTATTACCAGGTGCATCGAACCTTCGTATCCCACAAAAAGATTTTATATAGTCCTACATTTGAAAGGTACAGTATATACCTTCACATCTTTTTCTTGACTTTTTAACATGGGGGCAGGAGGCCTGACTACTGTACAAAAGTAGCACGACTAGATATTGTCACCATTATTGATATGCTGCTTGAACTGAAAGCCAACTGAAAAACTGTATGATTGTAAATATTTTAGCGATTCCACACCCCAAGAAAAACTTGTCACTGTTCCATGTAATAGAAATACCTGCAAGCCAATTACCCCTGCCTTCCTAAGAAAAGGAAAATCATTTATGGTAGTCTTGGTAGATGATACGCATTGCTGAATACAAGCATAAACCAATAACTGCTCATCAAAATAAGATCACTTATAATGCAATGTTCATCAAATACATAAACTTTAAGTATACTTCTGCAATTTCTAATTCTTTTGATGACAATTATTAACACATCCGTTTATGTAGCTTTGTTTTCTCATAAAGGATGGAGAAAACAGTGGATATTTTCCCACGTTTGTACATAACTGACCAATAATCCCCAAATTGTCATTTTTAGAATACGCAGTACTTTTGTGATACGTTCATGAAAAGAAAATGCATGTGTCTTTCTCTGTCAGTGATGACAGACTTCACGTTTCCCACCCCTACCTTGACCAAAAAAAAAAACAAAGTTCTTGGGGAAAAAAAATTGCTTAACTACAATAATTTGCAGTTTGTTATCTCTAAGAACCATACATTGATACAAACACTATAGTCTTGTTATCAGTTGCTCCTGGCAGCACAGTACATTTTAAAAAAAGAGAGGAATGATACAAGTAGAAGATTTGTCCACATTTTTACATAAGCAGATGAAAAAAGCCAGATACGAATGCATTCTATATATAAGCCAAACATTTGCAAGGATGCTTGGCACAAGACTTCAGTAACTATATATTACCATTCTGAATGTGAAATCAAAATAACAAATATCCACCTAATGTCCAAATGCGAGCAACAAGTCTGTTCCTGGAAGAAAACATAACACTAAGTACCACACAGTGAAATCACCTTAATGAAGAAACACTCTCTGCTAACTGGGTACAACTACATTTAAGATTTAAAAAAGAAAGGAAAAGTCAACACTGTAAAGGAAAAAAGCAATCCATCAGAATAATTAAGAGTGAACAATCTACAGCCAAGAACGAAACAGAAGACCATCTAGGGCTATTTTCAAGCTTTGCTACATCACCATTTCAGATGCTAATATACACATGCCTATCGCTGTACATCTTCGTCATTGATCCACCTGCTTATTGGTACGTCCTTCATTGTTTGGTCATCCTGTTTTCAAGACCCCGGACCAAACACAAAACACACAAATGTTTGACTCTCTCTCTCTCGCTCACTCATACCTACCACACCAAAAAATCTTCCCAAAAGCTGCCATCCACCTCAAGTTCATCCTTTCTTGGTGCAACCCAGCTACTGGCCTTGAAAGACCCAGATTTCTGCCACACTCTTGGCCCTGTCTCAGTTTCTGTAGTACATCAGATAGCAGCGCAGTGCAAGTGGCAAAGGCAGCATGTTCATTCTCTCCTTCAAGATCTGGCCTAAAGTAGGGCCAGGACTATCATTTGACAAGGCACTACCATCATCTGGTGACTGTTCCAGAACCCTTGACTCTTCTTCAGTGCTGCTAGCGGGGGACTCCTTGTCACAGACCAGATGGGGCAGATCGAGCGGGTCATCACCATATGAACCAAAACCTGATGTTTCGGAGGTGTCGGCGCTGGTAGACGAAGAGCATCTGACTTTGTTAGGAAGAGGGAGAAGGCTGAGGGCCTGCAGCACAGAGCTGGGGGTGCGGCGAGGCTGGAGGGGGGTACCCTGCGAGTCTGTCATCTCCATATTCTCCAGATCCGACTCTTCAGAGGATAAGTCATGCAGGTCCTGATATTCTCGATTTGCCCGTGCTGGGCAGCCATTTGTGGGTCCTGGCAAATCTTCTCTAGCATCTTTCAAATTCATGTGTCTCATTCTTTTAGATGCACTGTCTGTTGGGACTGATTCGGACAAAGAACTTGGAGATGCTCGTTTATTTTCCGTGGATCCGCTGATGGAAGCAGCATTAGACTCCACCACCACCCGACCAGCGTCAACAGCTTTTCCATTCTTGGACTTCAAGAGCTTAGCTGAGGTTTTCTGCGAAACTGTAAGGCTTTCAGGAGAGTTCTGCAAATTGTTTGCATCAACACCACAACCCTCCTCTCTTGGTTCACCTTCATCTTCCTTTACAGCATGAACATATTCCATGTCATCTGCTGCATGATTTTCAAGACCATCCCTTGTGTCCTCCTCCTCGTCATCATCAATCTCATCATAATGCTCCCTTTCATCACTCTCATCAAAATGGCCAAGGATCATCATACCCATGTTCATAGGAACTATGTTGATATGATGACCCCTACCAGAGCGTTTCATTCTAGGCTTGGAGCGTCGAGGTTTCCTCTGGGGCTGACGCAGACGAGGATGCTCAGCAAAAATGTTGTTACGCAGAATGTTGCGGATACTGAATCGACAAGCTTCCTGGAGCATCAGAACTTGGCAATCAGCTGTGTTTAGATGACCACAATAAAAAACACAACCAGTAAGACAAACAACAACCTTATGATCTAATAAAAATAATAGATATTCTGCTCTCACTATAATACTCTCACTATTCCAGATTTTCCAGACTACAAGACAGAAAAGCATCAAAGGGTCTAAAAACTGTATATATTATACAAATTTATTGCATAACTGATGCAAGGTACTTTGCTTGATATCTAGTGATATTATCTATCTCCGTTAACACAACACACACAGCAACATTAAACACCATAAAATGAAGTGTCATTTAACCAAACCATTTTAAGGAATTATTTATGCACAATACTCCCACCTTTCTTTCAGATGAACCAATAATTATAGACAAAATGAAAAATATGGTTCACATTTACCGATACCTGTTTGTCAAACTTACAAATTCTACATTTTATTTTATATATACTGATATAGCCTCCACACACACACACACACACCCATCCTCCCAAACCCAAATAACACATTCCCAAATTATATTAACTTGATAGCACAGCAAAACATCCTGAAGAATAAAGAACAAAAATTATTACAGTAACAACTAAAGCACATTCTTCTGGTTAAAGGTGACAGAAAGTTCTTTTTTCCCTTTAAGAACAGGTGTCTTCAACATGCTTGAAGCATACATAAAGATGCAAACATGCATAAAGACTTACGCAAATCAACAATGTCGCTTTTCTCTTTGCAGGGTGTCACAAGAGTTGCAAATGAAACTGGCAGGACATTACGTGAAGTCCATTCAGTTTCTCCAATGCGACGAATCTGCAACAACTGAAGACAAAAACGTCTGGATAATTTATACTCTCTTCAGCCATCAATAACAAAGGTTAAGGGTAAAACCCCCAGAACATTTTTACCAAAATGCTAGACCCACCTGGTCATTAAGAGGCATAACAAGAATCCCTCCCACTTTGATCAAGTTCTTCATATAGTTCTCATGCTCAGAAGGACACGCTGCTCCACAATACACACGGTCGTACAAACGGCAACCAGAGGCCAGCTGCAGGCAATTGCCTACAACAAAATAGGGTTCACAAAACTCAAACTCCCTGAACGCAGACGAGCTTCTCTTGAACTCTTCCAGCTTTTCCCTTGCATATTCCACAACATCGTCATGAAGCTCCACACCATGGTTTAGACCATATGGACCTGGGCAACAAGTGACAACAAGTCAGCACCTTACCAGTAAACAACAGGAGATGAAAAAAAAAATTCTACATTAGTGTAAAAGCATGAAACCCACATTTGTGCAAAGGCAGCCAAATTTTAAAAATTATCTTTTCACTCATCAGTTGTGTTGTTGTTTTGTGGTTAAGGGAGGCTGAAGTAAGATGAGTATGAGTACTTTTTAAAGATAGAAAACGTCTTGATGTTAAATTCTACAAGATGATACTTGTCTGTAATGCTACATTCAATCAGGAGGGGAATAGAAAAACTGAAAGGAAGAAAACCTAGAGGATCATTCCATAGAAAACAATTAAAACAGACACTACAGGGTTTATGCTGCTTGGATAACCAGATTCCCTTACTTTTCCCTTACCCGTCTCCACTTTTCCAGAGCACACATTTAATGGAGCATATTCACACTTTAGCAAATGAGCATGCAGCCACTCACCCAAACAGCAAAAAAAAAAAAAAAATCCACATGAAATTTTATTTCCTTTGATAAGACTAAGAGGAATTAGGTAACTAGGGTTTGGGGAAATCCCTATAATGCAACACCTGGGTGAGTCTTTATCTAACAAACTTTCCTAAAATACAAGAGAACATGTTTAAAAAAAAACTTGGCTAACTCTCCACTGGATGGAATCTGTAGCTACAAAAAAGTGCTGAAGACGACAATGACGACAACCGAGTAGAAAGTGATGCTACAGAACTGTTAATAGAAAGGCGCCACTCATGTAACATGCAGAACACTTGCTGACTGAAGTCTGATTGTAATAAGACTACTTTCTGCAATATGCAGCAGGCAGCAGAAAAATGAAATGCAAAAGATGGCAGGTACTGGAAGCTGGTTGTTAAGTGTCAGTCATGAGCCTACACTACACATTATATATAATTCCAGGTACTCTCTAAATGGGGCTGTTGTTAGTGGCTGAAATACTGTCGTCATATGGAGCTACGCATGGACATGAATGACACTACTGAACTGCATTACTGAACTACAAAGATCCCTCCCACATCTTCATCAGGCAATCTGATCTGAATGTATTATTTTACTTTAAATATTTGAATTCACTATCCATCAATTGCAATCTACTCAAACTTTGTAAGTATCTAACTGTTGGTACTCTATTGTTTCAACTGTTTCTGAACAGCTTTTGGTTCTTCAGGTATTTTTCCCAGCTTTTTTACTCAGGGCACTAGATTGCATAATTTTGCATAACAGCAAATATTGAAAACAATGTCACATTTAAAATTGTCTGAAGCACTTCTCTTTGTCAGGTTTGCGTAAATAACAATTTGCTGCAAAGTATCATGCTACAAATTGTATTTTGCTACAAATATGAGTAGCAAATAGTGTAGACACTAAAAAATTCTGCAAAGTAGCGAAGCATATAATGTACTACATATTTTTCTGTTTCGAGTAGTGAAATTTTTTTGCTACAGGAATTGTGCAACATCAGCAGGAGTGACAGAACTCATCAGAGTTGTCGGCTGCTCAGGCATGACTCATGACTGACTACCTGGCTGCTGCACTGGTCAGCAGTTACTAGCAGAAGTATCCCACTACTCATGTTCTGTAGGCCTAGTTCTTACAATCTTTGAGTGATCAAACACAATCCTACCAAACGGTGCCAATGTTGTGAGAATTTTCCTGTGTTAGACATCGAGCTGCTAGCTAAGCAATGATACAGACATAATAGCTTCGAAAGCAGTCTCAGAAGTTAAAGACAGAGAAAAGCATGCGTGGGAGTAGGTAAAGCTGAAAATTCTGATGCCTGCATAAAAAAATTTCGTGCAATCAGTCCCCAGCTTTAGTAGGGTTGCAGCTCAAGAACCACTTTTGCATGTATCACACGTGTTCGAAGTAATTGTTCACTACGGGATCTCCCTCCAACCATCAGTTTTTGTTTATAAAGTACTGTACTCCCATCTTAGGATTAAGTTAAGCTTATCCCGACAGCGAAAAATGGGAGGGTATCTGAACTGTGGGCAAGAAATATGCTTCAACACATACTATCATAAAAACTATGCTGTGTTTATACATTTACCAATTTAATTTTCCTCTGGCCATGCTTCCGCTATGAAATTATGTTGCATATTTTGGAGTTTTACCGTGGGGAGGAAGCCCGTGAAACTTCCAAAAATTTACTCGATTTTCTATTCGCTAGCAACCGCCATGCAACAAGATGGCTAACTTTCTAGCATGTTTTAATGCAAGTTAATTATCCAGCTATACCAGAGCCGTGTGTGGCATGCGCTTGTCACGTTTACTTAAGTTACTTCCTTCAAGTTTCTCCATGCATCTTTACCAATATTTTCTACTTACAATACTGTTCTACAGTTCTTCAATGTATAAGTCTGTTCATTGTCTGCAAAGTCTGATTGATACATTTGCTCATCTAGTTCTCCAGTCATGCACAACAAACACTAGTTTTTATGTGAGATCCATGCATTTCATCACTGTTATTTTATTTATCTGCTAATCTTACAATTTAATATTGAAGTGTTTCAGTTTACAGGTGAAAATATACCTGATGGCTGTTCACATATGCACTGAGTCCCCCCTCCTCACCCTAGATAGCAGACAACTATTCCCACAACACCATCAAAAAAACTCTTCAGTAAATTCTGCAAGCTGTTAATAAGCACACTTGGAAAATAGTGAAAAAGTACTGCACCACTTCTTTTTTAGAGTAGCAAAAAAAGTAGTTGCTACTTTTAAAGGGGGGGGGGGCGTGTAGTGGAAATGTAGCAAATTAACATTTTTTGAAAGTAGCGATAAAGTAGTGAAATGCAATTTTTGGGTAGCAAACTCAAGCCTGCTCTTTGTGATGTTCATACTTTCAAAACAAATGGTGACTATTAAGACCAATCCACAACTGTATGAAATTGCAACAGATACATATGCATGCAAAACTATCCCCAGGATGGCAATTTTGAGGCAGAAAACTATTTTGTAAGATAACTCCGACAAAGGTACTGGCAGCGCTCAAACATAGCCGTATGCAGACGCATGCGCCCAAGGGAGCTTACCGTACCCAAACATGTAGCAAAGAGAGGGCCGAAAGAAAGGAACTTAGCAGATCCTCTAAAAAAGATCTGCCATCCCTTTCTTCATGTATTTGTCCTATGTTGTGTTCGTCTTTGAATTCTAGTTGTCAACACACGCTTAGTGAGCGGGCTGACTTTATTAACATGGATTCTCTGTATGCACACTTTGTGCACCGAGGGTTAGCTGTGTGAAGAATAGCGCCGTTATAAAGAAAGGGATGGCAGATCTTTTTTAGAGGATCTGCCAAGTTCCTTTCTTTCGGCCCTCTCTTTGCTACGTGTTTGGGTACGGTAATGGTTATTCACATTTTATAACCACTGGCTCCAACTAAACAAAAACTATCAAACTGGAACTTATGGACAACTTCTGACTGAATGAGCTTTCCCTAAATTACTGGTGTCATCTGGTCACTAATCGCTGTGCACTACCTCAATTCCCCCATCTCAAAACACTTTCTACATCTAAAATGTTGTCATGTCCTTCACTTCTTGCAGCAAATGGGCAAAGCAACTTTTCATCTGTATGCCACAGCCTACTGAAACACGCCTGGGTGGCATCTTAACATTCATGTTATTGACAGCCTAACGCGAACTTTCAAGGGAAATAAATTAACATAAATCTGCTGATTTCCACAATAAGTGAAATGAACACACACAACTTAGTTGTAAAACTTTTATTTCATACTTTCAGAGATTGGAAAAAAACTCTTAAGCATTAAAAACTAATTCCCTGACATTTCTGAGATATCTGAAAAGTGATTTTTCAAATTTCCTAACTTTCCAGGAACTGGAAAACATTTTCTAAATTTCCTTGACTTTTCAGATTTTGCTGACAGGCACAAACCCTGTGATTAAAATCTGTCGATATAGTCATGTGGATATATTTCCAAAGGAGAAGTCAAAAACAAAGGCTTATATTCAAGATGCCGTGGCAGCCACAAACAGATACACTTTGCTTTTCCTGATTGTAATATCTCATTATGCCTTCCCAATTTCAAGCATGACTACACATTACACAACCCCCAAGTCCAGCTGAAATTTTATGTCTCTGTAATGTTTTTTTAGTTAACTTTATAAATATCAGTATGACTGAAAGGGTTACTATTTTACAGACAACACTCCCCCACCCCTGCCCTGCCTCATGAGCCTCTTTCACTGTGTGTGTGTGTGTGCAATAAAGGTTAATTCCTGTGCTCAACACTGTTAATCCATGTCCCCATCTTGGCTCCCCAAATGTTGCATTTCATTTAAGGATTGCATTGCTTCAGTACCTGGCAAACGAAGACATGTAGCAACCCCCCCCCCACTAAAAAAATAACCCACCCACAAAAAACCAAACAAGAAACATTTACGATATTATTTAAGCAAATTTCCTATTTCGGTAAACTGAAAAGTGAATACTAATATTAGTAATAAACATCCTGTCCTCAAGGAAATCATCAAAACAACGGGATTTCCCACCCCTGTTGTAACAGCATACAAAATAACAATTTAAACACAGAAAATACATATATTTGGCCAACAAAAATTTTCAAACCATCTACCTGCAAGAGGTCCACATGCAAATATTTTATAAATAGAGAACAAAACAAAACTGACAAAAGTATACACTTGTGGTCTTAAAAACAAATGCTGACTTTAGGGTTTTACAAGAACATACCTAGGATGAGTCCAGCCATGGTGCTCAGATAGCCTGTACCACTTCCCAGGTTCAAAAATGACATGCCTTCCTGCAACTCCAAAGATTCCAATACTTCAGAGTAGATGCAGGGAGCTGATAAGTGCAAGTGTCCATGTTTCCAAGCCAGGTCCTTGTAGGCACTCTCTCGGTGGTCTGGTAGATAATAGTCTGCACGGTCCACCGCCCGAAAAACGCGCTCCGTCAGTGGTGTTTTGATGTACTCGGCCTCCACCAAATTGTCAATCAGCTCATCATTGTCATCACCTGTGCTCACTGCTCCACCCATCTTGTGTAAGAATTGTAGTCACACTGAGATGTAAAGAAGAAAAAATACATCACTAAGAAAGATTTTATTTTCACAGGTTTCAAAGGAAGTACATTTCCTCCATCCTTCCTTTTGAGAAAGGAAGTAAGGAAAAATATGACTGTGCATACTGCTACTAGTAAAATGTGTCGAACATTGTCAAACAAGTCTTACTGTTAAATTTTGAACACCTTTCAAAACACCAATGGTTTCTTTTAAAATTAAGATTTCATGTTTAGTGTGTCTCTTGATAAAAGGAAAATGGTAAACAGGTAAATGTACCTTTTCTTAAAAGTGAAATCTTATCTAAAACATACCAGTTTGCAAAGGTCTGCCAAAGATGCCAAACAATGCCAAGTTCAAAAACTGCTAACAGGCAAAACGTGTATAATTATTAATCCCATTAGCTTGTCCCAAAAAGGCTCCCTTACTAAAAAAACTTGGATTCAATACAGGTTGGCACTGGTGCACTAAACTATTGCTGCTAAATGTTAATAACTTACACTATAATGGGCTCAAATTTGGCCACTCTATATATAGTACATGGCAAGGGTGAAAGATATAAACATCCACAACTGCTGTATGTTGCAAACAGAATTATTCACTTAGGTTTTGTGGAAGTGTAAGGCTCTAAAATAAACCCAGTCACCTAAGATTTCCATTGTGGTCATCCAGCAACATATATATATATATACTTCATCACACTATACTGTTATAGAGACTATGAAGCACAGACTTCTGTCACACTTCAATTATCTCTTATAGAGACTTGGATGTGAACTGTGGGCTGCCTTAATTTTAGGTTTTTATACTGGGGTTAGTACTGATACTCCCAACAGTTTAGAAGAATACATTGTGCACATGGATTCTGTAAAGTGTATTGATACCGCACTTATCGCACTGTATTAATAATTCTAAAAACATTTTTATATGGGTCAAGAGACAAAATAACATGTCTCTCCTTCATCATACAACTGGTCTAACCCCTTGCAAGCCATTCTGCATTCACACACACACACAAAGTATGGGTACACTCACAGTCACAGGCAGAAATATATGGCTTTCCTTTCAGCAGCCATTCAAACGTGAACTAGTTACTGCATAACTTCTCATAACCAATGGTCATGGGAACGGTACGTAGGGCGTTAAACAAACTTTTAAAATCTTAGTCTCTGTAAGCACAATTCACCTTATTGTCAGGTTGAGGATGCACTGCCCTTTACCTGCGTTATTTTTAACTGCTACCTAATGTTACCCTTCCGTTTTTCATTGTACGATTCGCGCTATCATTCTGTTAACGCAAGCGCATAACGTCCTTGAATAGTATATTCGCAAGGATAGAATTAGAAATTACATTTTATAAAAATGTAGAATATCTCAATATCTGAATCATGGAATATCTCAATATCATGGCTAACCGATGCATCAGAACTCCCTCAACCTTTTAACTGCGAAGATACTTTCTGAGCCATATTGACAGTCGCAGCCTTGCACTTGTACCAAGAACTATACAGACCTAGCTCTGCAATGCACCAAGCTATAGGGGTTCGGCCTAAAAATCTCCAGACCTTGACCACATTATTACACACTATTACGTCTCACTTGATCTATCCATTGTCAGCAGTCAAGCAGTAAAAAACTAAGATTCACCATCTTTTCTACATTTAAGAAAGCATCATCAACTGCGTATTTTAATTTTTAGGCAAAAAATCTATACCGAAGATGCAACGTCAAATAAACCTAGCCTCTGCAAAGAACACTGTAACCATGACTATATTTCTACTATCACACGAAGCTAGTCACAGCGCCTTTGCGAGTCCAGTGCGCACGCGCAACTTTCGCTTCTGGGTCGTCTTCTTTTTGTGGTTTTACAATAGCGCAACTCCGAATCGACTCTGCATGCGTCAGTTTTGTGCGTTCTTTTTCAGTCCACTAGGAACCCTTGGGCTTTCAATAAAAAAACTTGGAAACATTTAAACCGGCTCTCACCTTCTAGAAAAAAAATGACACGGAAGCGAAATTAAGATGCATGCGCAGTGGCTCGCAGTGGTGCTACCACTAGTTATAACTGCAAATATCAGGTCCAAAAAAAAAAATCCCCCAAAGTCACATACTTCTCACAAATCATTTTTACGAGCACACACTAACAAGGCATTCTGAAACATTAATACCTTAAAGTTTAAGGAGATCGAGTCATTCACTTACCCTGTGAACGTCACAGGATTGTGAGGTAGTCCCAAATGTCCTAACTTTCTTGTAGCTGATTGCTTGGTTCTGCAGAACACAGCTGGTCGACCAAAACAACAACATTGTCCATGACGTCACAAAATTATCATACTCATTCTCGAGTTTTACCTCGCACTAAAAGGATATATTTTCTAAGCATATCTGAATATTCTCTGAGAATTTAAACAGAAAAGCATTGCTTTACATATCTTATAAATAAAGTTCGTAGAATAAATGTTTTAAAAATTGCCAAATATATTAAAGAGAACAGCCCACGGATTTGAGTATTCCAATTTACTCCCACTGATAATGCCATCTCGCTTAATGGAGGACCCAAAACTAGAGTGTTGGTAAGAAATCGCTAATTACTTAGATAAATCGTTATAGAAGATGGTAAAACATATTTCAATTTTTGTATTAAGACTTGTTTTACAGTTTTCAATTTTCATACACTGATTTTTTGCCTTTACTCTTTAACAGATTAAGAACTTTGCGTTTTACGAGCGGGAAGTTTTGTTTTTGATCGTTATGCGCTTGTCCCTAAATTAGGTTTTAAAGATCATTTTAACGCTTTGTCTGTTCATAAAAGTATGTGTGTCTCATATGAGGGCTACAGTAATTTCTTAATCTTTTGCTCAAGTTGGAATGATTTTTTCCCACATATTAAAGTCTATTTTATTCCCAGTTTCCAAAAAGAAAAGTGGCTTTCACGGCAAGTACCCAGTAATTGGAAACGAGGCTGCGTCCGTCTATTATTTCCCGGGTTTCCGCTATTTGGAAATAATCAGTTTTCTCATCCTTTTCTTTTCTCCATTGTCTTAAAACAACAATTAGAAATAAAATGAAACCTCCTTTTGCCATTCTATATTTTATTTTTGTAAGAAACTCAA
Source organism: Lanistes nyassanus (assembly GCA_004794575.1). NCBI lineage: Eukaryota > Metazoa > Mollusca > Gastropoda > Architaenioglossa > Ampullariidae > Lanistes > Lanistes nyassanus. The sequence continues at coordinate 323,766 of SMGT01008022.1, read as the reverse complement.
CAAAATTAATTTTTTATTGTGTTTAAAACGAAGCGAACTATGCTCCGCCATTTCTTGTGCGTCACATGCCAAGATTTTTTTTACCCCCACCCCCGCAGTTTTCACGACGATGAGGTATCTTTATAAATTAAAAAGTATCGTTTTTCAAGTTGTAGACGTGTGCAGTATATGAGCAGCTTTGCCATACAGTGGGCGTTGTGGGAGGCAGGAAGGGGACGTCGAAAAACATTTTTATTTTTCCAAAACTGCACACAGCAACAAACGTCTGTAACTAGATTGAAAATAGATATAGCCCAATATTTTAATTATGAAATAATATTTGCAGTTAAAGAAATCTCAGGTACGATTACTAAGACCAAAAAAAGTTAGCAAGAACTACAAAAATATATAAGGGGATTAAAAAAATTAGCAAAAACTGCACATATATAAGGATATCAATTTTTATTATTAAAAAATCGTCCCCATTATTTATATCCTGTTTAAAATTATTTTCCAGTAAAATTGTTTTTTTAAAAATCATGGAAAATTGTGCTTATTACCTTTTAACATGAAAACAGTGGAATTTTTCCCCATTTTTTGTTACAAAAATGTTTTAGTTTGTCATGTTTTTTGTCGATACTTTTACTAGTGTTTCAAAAAATTTATGGGGTAGTTTGTATATTTTATTATAGTAAAATCAGGTCATTTTCCATATTAAACAGGAGTAATAAGACATTGGAGGAGAAATGAGGCGGGTAAGATAATGGAAAATGAAGGCAAGAAGAAACTAAAAGCTTTCAGTTTTGTTGCACATTGTTGACTAGGAAGCAGTTCATCCACCAAAGAGACAACTGAATTACAGTATTCAAAACTTATGCAAACACTACACATTCAAAACACAAGCATTTTAAAATAAAGGTTATTATGCCCATTAAAACTAGCATAGTTGCAAAAATATGGCAGATGCCTTTTACAAAACTAGATTGATTTTATATTGTGGAAGAGTCCCAATAGGTCATGTTCATTTATGCCATCAGTGTATATGTAGGATGCTGTGAAGTAAGGACCAAAATTGTATTGTGGAGATTACATTCAGTTTATTGTTTTTCACTCTTCTTTCTATTCTAATTTATGTAGTTTTTATATGTAAAAAATGACCAGTATTAAGCTAATAGCATTCACAGTCTTAACTAAGATTTCTGAATTTGCTTTTTGACTGGTGTGGTAGACAATGTCTTCACTAAAAATAGAGGCTAGAAATGCCAAACTGTGAAGTTGAGCAGCCTGAGTTAGAATATGTTGTTTCTTGCAGAATTATTATCTACCTTTTTGGATAATTATGCATACATATCACTTTGACACACACACACACAACCCATCCTCCACCACCCTACCTCTAGTGCTCTTTGAGAAGTTCCCTTTTGTTTCTCATGTTTCTGTGTAATGTTGGTGCACCATGTTGGGGTTTAGAATGAAAAGAAATTATTGAAACTTTTGCATGCACAAGTGCATAGTCACCTGTTACATATTCCCAGTATTATAGGATAGTTTTGCTAGGAACAAACAAGCTTGCAGAGATGCAGAAACCCTTTACACAAGCTCCCATCCCACCCTGATACATCAAATTTTCATGCAAATGAATACATTCCTTCTACATATGCGCATCAACATGCATAAATATGCATGCATACATATACTCGTCATACACAGCACTGTACACCTATTCACACTACTAAATGGACACTGATGGAGCATTCAGACATACGTGCTCTTGCCATATTTACAAACATGCAAACAATCACCCATCTATGTACAGATGCACAAAGATGGAGGCACTTAAAAATAGCCTATGCATGTGTGCAACCAATTGCATGCCCACTCACATTCAGGCACCATCATTTGACCTTATGTACTTTAGATGGGAAATACCTATCATAGCTGTTACTTTATCCCAGCATTTCTTTGTTTAAATTTCTGAGTTTTCTTTGGAAGAATTTTTGTTACATTTATTTACTGTTAATTTACAGATTTTTTTTAGCACTACCTGTGACCTTTCTCTTATCCTCTCCTAACTCTCCTAAAGTTCACCAACTCTTTATGAGGATTGGTTTTATGAACCGTCATCTATTTTCTGTTAAAGAAACATCCTTAGCTATGTTCACAAAGAAAGTGTGCACCAACACTTATGTGCATCCATATACAGGCATGCATTCATACACCAAACTAGAAACACCTTGCCTCCTTCACCTCTGTCGACCTAACATATAAGGACAACATTGAGAAGAAAATACTACTGATAGTTTTACAAAACGAACACCATCAAGTAATTCAGATATGTCAGGTCAATCAATAAGAACAGTGTATCTCACAAGGCGTATGAGAGTCCTCCAGGTTTGTCAATCATGAGCGAATCTGTCTCCAAGTGTGGCCTGTCCTCTTGGTACGTGTTGTAAGATGGTTGTGCCATGTTTTTCTTTCCCTCTTCCCTTGGGGGTCCATGTGAGGGCACGCCTTGTGCTGGAAGCTGGTTTGCAGAGGGTAGGACCAATTTATTTCCAGCATCTTTTCAGATCTCCTGTGGGCTTCTGTCTTGTCTGCTGCCACAGTTCTTGGCTGCTGACTGTATCAGGCCAGGGAGTCTGCAGGATCTTTTCAGATCTCCTGTGGGCTTCTGTCTTGTCTGCTGCCACAGTTCTTGGCTGCAGATTGTATCAGGCCAGTGAGTCTGCAGGATCTTTCTCAGACACGTGTTAATGAAAGTGATTGTTTTTTTGTGGTGGTAACACAAGTCCTCCCTGTCTCGGCTCCCTAGTAAATGATTTATAAAGCACTGAAATATATCCACACCCAACGGTGTATTACAGCACTGTTTCACAGAATAGAACTGTCATTTTGGGGTTGAATAACCTAGGCTGGGTGTTAATGAAGATGTTATTCAGCTGGAGAAAAGCTGTTCTTGCTTTGCCAGTCCCAGCTTTCACATCGGCATCTGTCTTACTCTTTCTGTCACTGCAGCCAAGGTCGGCGAAGCTTTCAACCAGCTCTAGTGCTTTGCCTTCCTGTGTGATGGGGAGGGTTGGTGGTGCCGTCCTTGAGGATCTCAGTCTTCCATTGACCTTCTGTGGACGTTGAGGCACAAGGGGGCAGAGTTGACTGCAACGATATTGGTTCTTTTCCCCCACCCCACCCACCCACATCTGTTGCTGGGTGTGGGAGAGGAGGGCCAGGTCATGAGCCAAGTTGAGGTCATCTATCTCCAAAGTAAGCACTGAGTACCATTCCGCTTTTGTGCTGTAGATGTTCTCATGATCCAGTCAACACCCAAGAAGAACAAGAAGGGTGACAACAGCCCTGGCTTATTCCAGTCTGTACTAAAATGGCTTCAGAGTTGGTGGTCATGGATCACTCTGCAGATCATACTTGCGTAAGAGTTCCAGATGATGTTGGTAATCTTCAGTGTCTTAGCAGCTTCCAGCGTCAGTTCCCCACCAAGCTGTCAAACACCTGTGCAATCAATCCAGGTTTTGTGTTAACAGTGCCTCTGTGACTGTACATTACATAATCATTATTTAAGACTAAACATGATGCAAAAACACTGTATTCATCTACAAATAATCATTCTCATACCTTTAGTAATTGCAAAAATGGGTGAAGGAAAACAACTTGCAATAGTGTGTGCGACTTAACTGGTTGTTTTTTTTAAACCACACATACAAAAGTTATCCTGAATTTGGAATTTTTGTGGTGGCATCTTTTCACAGTGGTCACACTTGACTGTTTAAAATGTGTTTTGTCTGCAAGGCATATACCAAATGTGAAGCACAAAGATGTTTTCCTTTAACAATGTGCACAACAAACTTTCCAACGCAAAAAGTAAAAAGTTCTAAAACTGTGTAGGAGGGGAAAAGGGCAGTTGGGGAGGAGTAGCCCCCACACTCTTGGTGTGTTCAGGTTTGCAAACCATAATTCCATGTTTAGAATGGAATTCTTGCATTAAATGGATTTGTTGATATTTTTGTTTGTTTTGTAAAACTTTTTAGATTATCCTATTCTAATTTCTAGGTTTTGCAAAAGTTATTACATACAGGAAAAATGCTTAAAATAATTCGTGTAGCATTATGCACTGTCACAGCCCCACGAAGGCGACATGTAACGTTGTCACGTCTTAATCCCACAGCACCACACCGAGACATGCACCACTGTTTTCTTCAACACTCCACGAACTCATGTTTGTGGTTGAACATTTTTTTTAAAAGGTATATTTCTGGTCAGAGATTATTAGACAAGAAGCAGATTGCATCTGTTGATAATACAGCTATGGGTACAAAACTAAAGAGGAAAAACCAAAGGTTGAGCATAATGCACATTTGTATTTTAAGTCTGTTGCTAATATGACTGGCATTGAGTATTATTAAAAATCATTTGTCTTTAAAAAAAATTCAGAATGTTGATTTTGGTGATGTTTTCAGTAGGAAAATCATGAGCACGTCAAACACTACCTGCCTATCCATATCGTCTGCTTGTGGAGAAGTAGAAGTGAGTTCTCCAACGTCTGCCAAACATGCACTGCCAGCTGACAAGTCAGACATGAATGAAAATGTGCCAAGCAAGCGTCCAAGGCTTGAAGCAATGCCTGCTACCTCTGCCAGTGAAAATTCTACTCCAGCCACCTCGCCAAATGCTGGTCTAGTCCCGACTGTGCCACAGCCATCTTCCCCTGCCATTGTGTCCTTCCCTGCTGCAATCAATTTGACCATCAGCAATGGTAAGCTGTGGTTTGTAAGTCAGTTCACTGGCGGGTGCATGCTGACATTCAAAAGGCCATTTGACTGTTATTCAGGGGGTGAAATGAGAAAGAAAACTGACTCTCTGAATCGGGATCATTTTCTGGAACAGAACCGTAATTTTCGTTAATAGAACAGTATGCTTTTGGGGTTTAAAGAATCTAATGATATTGTCTTGGTGGTGTACAAGCTTCTGTTAGGGATCTGTGCATGCTGATGAGCACAACTGTTATGGTTGTCAGTTCAGGAATTGGACGTGGGGCAGTGTGAGAGGGGGGTTTTGTGCAGGAATAGGACATGGGACAGTGTGAGAGAGGGGTTTTGTGCAGGAATAGGACATGGGACAGTGTGAGAGAGCGGTTTTGTGCAGGGTGGGTAGTGCTGAGACCAGTTAGGGTGGGGTGTTTGTCTTTGGAGACGGATAGGTCACCCAAGCAAGTTTGAGGTTTTCCTGTGCACAGTGATCGAAAGTTGGCACAGACATGATGCAATGCATAGTCAAACGTGTGGAAATTAGTTGATATCCAATAAGCTATAGTTTTTTTTTAACTTTTCGTCTTTGCTGATGATGTTTTTGTGGGATCCCATGGGTCTGCAAATGAAAGTTTCTGGTTTATGAAGACCTGTTCTGTTTCACCCGTTACTGTAACACGTCGGTTGTACATTTTAGTGGTTTCGGTCTTGTCTTCGCCCACCTCCTCCCCCTCCCTCACCATCTAAGGGCAGTCAGCACAGCAGTAATGTGCTTGCCACCAATACAGAAGATGATGGGCTCAGATCACTTGTCTGATGCAAGTGAGTCTTCTGCATGAGGTGTGTATTTACAAGGCTGGCAGTAGAGGGTTTTCTTCAGGTGGATTGTTTTTTCTCCCCCTCCCTCCACCCCACCTTCTCCCCATGCTCGCCACCTTCTCCCCTCCTGCCCTTGTCATGAGACGACCATCGCGGGTTTGTTGTGAAATAAATCCTACCAAACAAAACATTTTTATTTTATGAACAGAGATCTGGATATCGTCATAACACCTGGCTACAGGACAAGAACTATCTCAGAAACCACTCAAATTATAGAAATCTATTATAGCAAAGGTTGTAGGTAAAGGTGTACTTTATTATGCATAAAGTTAATGTGATTATGTTTTAAAGGTTGGTGATGAATGTTCAGCATATAAAAAAATAAATGAGCGATCGTTTTGTGCCTTAGTCGTATTTGGTAAACTTTTTTTTACAATTCCAGATGGATGTATTAATGACTGATTGCTCCATTTTGGAAAAAAAATGTCGCAGTTGCAGGCACCTGTATGCACATGCCCGTCTTGTGTATGCTCATGTATGCACCCATTCATGCATGTACATACTTCCGCATGTGTGGATGCACACACACAACTGCACGCGTGGATGATTGTGCCTGCATGCCCATGTACACGCATTCTACCTTGAAAGTTTCACGCTTCACCATTTATAGTGGAAACCACTTAACGATGAGCTTTGCTTACTGCTAGTATTGATATAAGAAGAAATTGAATGTAATAAGGTGATTTTCACATCCCAAATAACAAAGGTGCTCTAAAAGTAAAAACTAACTGGTTAGCTTGAGCAACAAGTGAGTAAACAGAAATAAATTTCAGCTGGAGAGAAGTCCAGTGACACTGATGCAACTATGCTGACAGCTATCCTGACAGCTATAACAGATATTTGGTTCTGTTCTCTTGTCTGATTTGTGGTTTCCATGACCTAGTTCTGTGCGTTGATTGGTTTGTCCATTGTATTGTGACTTCTGGTCCCTAGCTCATAAAGTTGTTTCCTGGCAAATGAACTGAATTTTACACCTTGTTTTTCCTCTTATTTCACTTGCATTCTTGCACAGTGATCTGTTGGGGATTGCTCAGAAACATGACTTCATCACCACAGCCACTCAAGTGTGATCGCAGTTGAAACAATATGGAAAATTTTCCTGGATATTTGCTACTGGTTCTTTGTGATGACAGGCAAATGTACGAACATATGTGTAATACTATCAATGTGTTTTACTGCAGCTTCTATATCTGGCAATTGGAAGGGATTAATTGCTGCAGATCTTCAGATTTGATTGCCATGGTTTCTTTGTCTCTGGGTCATTACAGCTGACAATTGCTGCAGTTGAGAGATTGCACTTAGATATTCAATATTCTTCTTTGGCTCTGTTGCTAATATTGCCTGTTAGGCTTGACAAGGGAGGCTACTTTCTGAAGTAAGGGAGGATAGGGATTACTGAATTTAGGGATGATAAACATTGATAACCAGTTGATTACAACTTGTGTACTTATGTCCATAGCCATGGCTGCTTCAGAAACCTTGGAGCCAAGACAAAGTAACTTGCATACTTAATGATGTACATTGTGATAGTGGCTTGTGCACAAGTTGTGTGTCCTCGATATATGAATCCTAGTTTCTTATTGTAAGGTGTGTTTATCATGAGGTAATTTTACCTGTCCCAAGCAACAGGCATCTTTCAAGTAGATGTAACAGAAGTGACCTTCACTGGGAAACATTTTATTTTATGTGATCCAGCCATTGTGTTGACCTAGAGCAGTCTAGTCTGGGTACCAGTGCAGATCCTGCTATAATTTAAAGCTAGTTGGTTTGATTTTAAGGACTGGAATAAAAGTGAATTTGTAAAATGGAAGCGGTCGGGTGTGCGTTTGGGGAATGTTTGTATCTGATCAGCATTCATTACTGTTGACTGCCAGGCATCATTAACATGAAGAATTCCATAGCAGTGGATGGGGGTCCTGCACTGCTTGTTACCCCTGCTGCCTCACCTAGTCTTTCTAGTCTGGCTGCAGTTCCTGTCACGTTGGTGAAGGGTAATCACTTGCCTCAGACGTTATGCCTTTCAGATTGTCCGTTCAGTCCACTTATTTGTTTCTCATAATTTTCTTTTCAACTTACCAGTTTGTATTCATTCACTTTTGTTTGTTTGGTAGCTGCTTGAAACATTTATTTGGTTGTATGTCAGCATGGCACATCAACTTTGATGTTTTGTTTGACAAGTTGCAATCACCAAAGAGCATGCTTGTATTTTTATTTATCATTGCTTGAGAAAACTTTAAAATTTTTCCTGTAACAATCAGATACATTGTGATATTTGTTAGTGTTTCATTGTGTTACACCTGCGTGTCGTTTGTGGTTCCTTGGAGAGAGATACTGTAATAGCTCTTGAACATTGGTCTGATGGGATCTTTGCGATATCAAGTAGAACTGTGACATTTTTCTGAGTTTCTCCATTTTGTTAAATGTCTTGAGTTTATACACTGTGTGCAGTTAATGTGTGATGTTAAGCACCAGACACAAGCCAAGTATGAGCATTTCTTGCTGATATCACAGAAATAGCAACAGTATATGTTTCCTCTTTTGAACTTAAAAGAATGAGCAGTTTGTGCTTGATTTTTCATGGCAGGATAGACTGCATGTATTGCAATCTGATTTTCCCAAAGATAACATAAGCTTCAAAAAAGGAATAAACCTATGTATCTGTATGTGATTCCTGGTGCAAGATTTATCCTTTATGATAGCCAGCACTGAGAGCAGTTTTCTAGACAATGCACGTTTTCATTTCGCACTGCCTTTGTTAAAGGTTAAGGGTATTTGCCTTTATGAAAATCAGGCTACAAACTATAATGTTAGTAATCAGTCATCATATTATGGCCAGTTATCTAGCCAATTCTCTTAGCTGATGACAAATCTGTTAGGTTTCAAGCTCTTACATCTGTGGGTTTTTTTGTATTTTTTGTCTGTTTTAACAGATCTTTATAAATATCTTTATTTTCTAATCTGTTATTAGCTTTTTGAAACAGATTTTTTAATTGCTTTGTAGTTTGCATTTTGAGTTGTTGGTGGTGAGATTTCTGTTGTGCATTATATAGTGAATTTTCTTTTAGGAAGTTTTAATTTATATTTTTATAAGATTAAGAGAGAGAGTACTAAGGAGGGAGTTGTGCTGTTTAGTAACTAACAGGCTTCTGTTATTAGAGTGTGTGCCTGTATTCTATCAGAAAACTTATTGACTTTGTTATTAGATTGGAGTCTTCATCCTTCTGTACACATTTTTGGATGTTTCTTGAACATGCTGAGAAAGAGGAAAAAATGTGAAAAATATAATGTTTAGCTGTGTTTTCATGCAGGCAATGTAACGACCGTGTCTTCCCCTATGACCACTGGATCGCTGACTACGCTGTCTACTAGCATGGTGAACACCAGTCAGGCTGGCGCCTCTCATCCCTCCAGCCACACTCAGCTGAAAGTGCCAAATCCTGGCATCCAGATTCGTCCACAGGGCTTTGGCAATCTACAGGGTAACAGCCTTGCTATGGCGATGCAGACACGTCTTTCTCTCCCCTTCCAGACTACTGTAGGGCAAAGTCTGACGGTGCCTACAACCCTGGGTACTCTGCGCAATATCCAGCCCAATACCCTGCCATCATCTTCCCTCCTGTCCTCCCAGATGCAGTTTCAGACCATGCCTTTGGTGAGGAGTGGAACCGTCTCACTGTCAGGTGCCAGTCAACCACAGCCAAATCAGCAAGGCACTCAGCAGGTACAGCCACAGCCAATGTCGATCAGGCCGTTTCCTTTGCTCCTCAATCGGCCTCTGGCATTCGGTGGCCGGTCACAGTTGTTCACAACAGCACCACAGACTCGCCTGGCCCCACGTCCAGCTGGTCCACAAGCTGTGCAGGTAGCTGGCCACCAGCCGGCCAACTCTGCAACTCTCATGCCTCTCTTTAGACCATCACAGGCCCCCAAGGTCCTCGGCTCAACCAACCAGCCAATTGTGTCGGCCCCTGCTGTTAACATGCAAGGCCAGACAGCTCAGTTTGTCAACCAGGTGGTGGCAGTGAGTGCTACAAGTCCAGCTGGCATGACCCACATTAGTTTCCAGCCCAGTGTTCCTGTAACAAAAGTGCTTGAAAGACCAGGCAAAATAGCAGAGCCAAAGCTGAATCCAAGTGCCACAAGTGCCAGGCTCCTGCGTCCGACTGGAGTGGGAGGCACCAGTGTAGCTAGTTCTGGGGCCATGGTGGACACACTGTCCAGCATGGGCAAACAGAATGAGGCTGTGTCGTCGGCAAACTCACTGATGCGAAGTGGTGGCACAGTAGCAGTGTCGAGTAATGGTGCACCGGTTACAAAGCATCTTCAGGATTCTACAACGAATACTTTGCCGCTGGTCGGTGAACCCCCAGTCAGAATGTCCTTTGTGGTTCCGCCCCCTGCTGGGAGCGTGAAAGATGACTCGACGACCACCTTGCCCGCAGCCCCCCCTTTGTCTTTAGAAAACAAATCAACAGGGCAGCCAGAGAACAAGGAGTCCGATTCCGTGGAGAAAAAGGTTGAACAGGTTGATAAGAAAGATAAGAAACTTGAAGATGTTTCTGACAATGCGAATATTTCTGGGGAGTTTGATGCTGCGAAGGTCATGGAGTGGAATGATGGGATAGGTACTTTACCTGGTAGTAATCTCAAGGTGAGAAATTGGTTTTTTGTTCTCTTTGATTTCTTTGTTTGATTGGGGCTTTTGTGGGTATGTTTTGGGGAGGATTTCTTGGTTTATATAGTAGAGACCCACCAAGATGCAAAAATGTTTTTAAAGTTTTCGCAAGAAACTTAATTCTCAAAATTAAAGTGATTTCATTCACAAGATGCAAGCCTTCAAACAAATATATGCACGACTTGAAGCTCATCACCTCAGTGCAATGCATGGATATACATTGTCAAAAATGCTAATTAAGGATATCTGTGCACTGAAAGGATGCAACAGTTTTGACCACTTGCTGCATCTAAGTGAAAAAGTTGATGTTTCTGAGTGAGAGTTGTTTAGATTTGGAGGATTAGGGTCTTGTCTTAAGGGCCTGCCACATCTAGTGATTCACCAGCGATTTGCCTTGCCACATCTGACCGATCCATGACCGATGTGGGTCATGCAGTCGCTGCATCGCCCACCGAATCGCTTGCACAGGCTTTGGCGGCTGTTCTGTTTCCAAGCGATTTGACCTTGACATGTGCCCAACCTTGGCTGCAATGGCTGACAACGATCAAGTCACAAAACTTAATCAGGCACAAATAATTTTTTTAATTCAATTATTGTGTTGCCACGAGGCCATTTGGAATGTGCAGTCAAGGCTGTACCGCAATAAGACTGCAAAAGATGCATCAGTACTGTCAATTCAAACATTATTTCACAAGCAGTACAGCATTTTCATGACAGGAACCTGCTTCTGCCAGCAATCACCGACCCCAGTTGGCCAGCGATTGCTACAGTGTGGCAGCTAGCTCAAGCGACTGGCTAAGTAATCTGGGTCACCGACTGTGCTGAGTGACTTGGATCGCCCAGTTGCTCAGATGTGGCAGGGCCTTTAGTGCATCAACTCAAGCACTTATAAATATACCTTTCCGCTAGAGTTGGTTTTTCATAACATAAGCATGGGTAGACTGTTCCTGTTACATCTGTTGTTGCATGCAGAAATCAGCGTGTGTGATTATGGTTTTTCAGTTTAAACTTGACGAGTTTGGCTTTGTGGACTTGGTGATGGACGAAGCACCAGAGACGGTGATGGTTGACTCGTCAGTGGGTGTAAACACAGCAACTTTCAATCCACCGGACTCCAGTGCTGTCAGAGTAGCAGGTGAGAAGGACACTGGGGAGTTCGCAAATTAATGCACAGATTTCTTGAAAGGCACACATGACTAGTTTACACAACCTGCCTTGTCCTGCCCTGCATCACCTGCCTGAAAGTGGCCCAGTACCACAGTGGTGATGTGGTTGACATTAAGTGATTGCCATGGATTGTGGGTTTAGATTCTCTGTCATACATATTGTGAGAGTAATCGGTACACACCAGTAAAAATAAATTCACTAATGTGTACGGCAACTTACAAAAGAAAATTTTAGTTCTGGCAGGGGCTAGCACTCAACACTCAACTCAGTGCTTACCATCACCTGTTGATCTTTCAAAACCATGATTAAACCATGCAGTTCGCATGATCAACGTTCAGGTACTACACTAGCCTGCTGCAAACTAACTTAAAAACCAAAAGTTCACATATGTGCTTCATACCTTGTACAACAAAACCGTGTGGAGTATCAGTTTGAGTGCGGCACCACATACAAAGAAAAAAAGAGGGAAAAGCATGGATTTGCACGTTACTGCACCTTTCTCATTGCTGCTTGCGCCATGTGTGTGCATCAGCGGCACTTAATTCAAACTTGGGTTTAGAGGTGATTTTTCATGCAATCTAATGTTTACAGTTTTGTGCCCAAAAGTGTGTACATCTCTTGCTGATTTTTTTCCCTTTATTATAAAAACAAGAGAGTGACTGAATTAGTCATCGAGGGACTACTTTTCTGCATCCACTAGCTGTATACTGGCATGTTTTCCTTTGGGCAGAAACTTCTCTAGAGGAGATAGCTCCCTGCACCCTAGCAGAGTGGGTTATATACTTGTAAACATGTATGTTTATTCAATAATGCTGTTGGCTGCTTTTTTCTTGGGGGGGGGGGGGTTGGTCGATTGTACTGTATAATACTTGCTGATTGAGAATAAGACACAAAGCAGAAGAATATTGATAGTTTTCAGCCTTAAATGTTAAGTTGCATCTTAAAGATTTTACTAAGAAATTCTAAATGCAAAATCAAGGTACATAGTAATGCTTTAAACGTATATTACAATTGCAGACAGTCCATCCAGTCTCATTAAAAGAGAGAATGATCCTATTCAGAAGTGTGAGAATTGTGGCAAGTATGGATACCTCAGTGATTTCTGCAAATCTGGAAGATTCTGTTCACAGACCTGTGTTGGGGCATATGCTGGCAAGTAGGTGCTTCTGAGCAGATGCCCATATTGAGTTGTAAACATTGTTATATTTGACATAGAATACTTTATTGGACTACAGATGTTATATTTGGCATAAAATTCTTTGTTCCACTCACCTACTAGATCAGAACCACTTTCAGAACATTTTGACCTAATGTTTTATAGTTACCGTTGTCACCATGTTCCATAATTGTATACTGTTGAATTTGTGACTTGCAGATTTTTGTTAGGTAGAGTCCGGGGCATACAATTTAAACAGTGGAAATGAGAGTTAGAAACAAAAAGAGAGAAGAGGGAAGGGGGGAGAAATTTGTGCACACTGACCCGAACCTTCCATAGAGTGGCCCCTTTATTTCTGTTGTATGTCTTGTCACTCTGCAGGAAAAACTTACACCGCAAACACAATCTGCTGAGTGCCAAAATCGTCATAAACTTGAAGAAGAAGAAAAAGAAGCTGAGGGCCCTGGCCGTGGGTGCAGGGAGCGGCGATGCCGTGTCGCTGCCAGCCCAGGGTGCTGTGGAGGATGGGGAAGAAGAGAAGCCAGTACTGCAGCCTATAGGTGGTCGCCTGTTTCTGTCCCGAAGTCTTTCTGAAATGTTTTGTTTTAATGCCACAGAAGAGAATCATCATCAGCTGCACACTTTGTTTTGTCAAGTTCATTCTAACCTCTTGTGAAGTAATGCTTGTTGTTGGACATCTTTTTTCATATTACATGTTTGTGACAGTGGAATGCAAGCAGTGTGAAGCCAAAGCAAAGTTTTGGTTTGTAGCCTGGTTACTTACTAAAGATATTGTTCTTTTAATTTCCAGGGCGCAAGCCACGTGGATTTAGCTGGCAGGATTATCTTGAAGAACAGAAAGCTTTAGCAGCAGCACCCCGCTTGTTCAGAGATGTAATTATTAAGATTTATTATGTCAAACCAATATCTTTATGCCATCGACGTCATGCATAGATCTGTGCCATATGAGTGTAAAGAGTTTACTCATTCCCGACAGATTTTGATCTATTGACAACTGTTGCATATGCATGGGTGTGCATAGATTTCGGCACATTTAAAATAAATGCATGCAAACTACAACGTGCAGTAATCTAATTTATGCTTTTGAAAAGATTTTTTTAACATAAAAATAATGCTAGAATTTTACAGAAAAGTGTTAAATAGTACTTACTATTTAGTGTTAGATGTAGTCACTGTATGCACTGTGCACATCCCTGGTTTTTGCTGCATTTAAGAATGCCATGATATCTCCTGTGGTCTCTGTGGATCTTATTAATGTACCAAAAAAAAAACCCTATCAGCGGTAAAAACATAATTCCAACCCAGGCCGAAAGAAACATTTAAGAAGAATAAAATGATTCCTACCTGAAATCTATCCAGTGTGAATTCTGTGTAAAAGGCTGTGTTGAAAAATTTATCCAACTGAATGAAGAACATGGCAGTTGCTATTGTTCTACTAACTAGGGCATGTAATTTGAAACAGTACAGTTTAAAAGACTTCGTCTATTTGTGGTCTAAAGGAAGGAACTCTATAGAAAACTGATTCTGGTATTGGAAAACACCAGTGATATCCCTTGCTGACGAACCACTTTTTAAAAAAAATTTTTTAAGTCATTGGAAACCCCTTTCCAAACTCCTGGCAACCATAGCAAATTTCTGTTGGTGTAGCCTTCTCCAAAGCAACAGGAATGAGTTAAAGGGAAAAAAACCAGATGTTTATTTTGATAGTTATTAAAGCTAACAGTAATTAAAACAAAAATGAACTGATTCAAGTGCAAATGAAGACTAATACCTGTAACAGTAACAAAAAAGGGTGGTGAAAAACCCCTAATAAGCTGAAACTGTTTTTGGTGGTAAACTAAGGGTGGTTAGAAGGATGCAAAAGATTGTAATTAAAGCAATGGGTCTGATGTGTCTTACAGCCTTATCCAGCACAACGCAATGGCTTTAAAGCTGGCATGCGTCTAGAGGGGATAGATCCAAAGCACCAGAATTTGTTTTGCGTTTTAAGCGTGGCAGAAACGCAGGGTTTTCGCCTCCGTCTTCACTTTGATGGCTATTCTGAGTGCTATGACTTCTGGACCAGTGCTGATTCACCATACATTTTCCCTATCGGATGGTGTGAAAAGAACAGCAAGCCCCTGCAACCACCGAAACGTAAGTTACGCAAAAGGCAGAGACTGTGTGATTGTAGAGCTTCATGTATTTTCAAAGCAATTAAGTGCAAACTGAGAGCTTCAGACAGTATGATAAATACATTAGAGAAGCTGGTTTTCCTACTCAATTTTTAACAGGTTAGCTTTTTAGTGAAGAAGCTTTAATATTGTATAATACATTTTTTAAATACAAGTTTTCTTTTGCAGCTCTTGTTTAATATGTTTAAAATAGTAATTCAGTAGCATTTCGGCCCAAATCTGCTTATTAACTAAGATAATGTTTGCAACAAGCAAGCTACTTGTTTTGAGGTGTGGGTATACTAGGTTTATTTGTAACACGTGCCTCCCAGCAGCTGACTTGACCAAAATTATTTTGTTGAAAAGAACACTACTAGTGCCAGCCTTGACTTCTGGCCACAAAAATAATCTTTAGAATTGGCACGCAATAGATAATAAATGGAAGGCTGATTTTTTGCTTTTGTTTCAGATGTTCCACCAGAGGCCTTTAACTGGGCATCTTACTTGCGGACAACAAGATCCATTGGTGCACCCCGAAATGTTTTTGTAAACCAGCCTGCAGCAGTAAGAATGACTGACTCTTAAACTGTTATGGTTGTTTTCTGTCTATAACTAAGCAGGTGTTTGTCATTGATGTTTTCAGAGGATACACCCCAGTGCAAAACTTATTCTGTTTTTCCTGCTAGTTGTCAGTAGGAGGACTGAGGCTGTATCTCAGTTATTTACAGCTTGTGCTATTTCTAGTCTGAAGATTTAGTGGGACTATATCTCGTGCTTTTACAGCTCTTGTCATTTCTAGCTCGAGGTTTCAGACAGGGAAGGTGTTGACTTTAAGGACAGCACTAAAGAAACACATTCCAGAGGAACTAATGAAAACTTATGTGTTGACATGCCATGCAGAGTACTGTGATGTTAAGTGTAATAGAAACCCTACTGCTAATCAGTACGTGCCCGACGACATGTCTTTGCATGGTGAAACCCTTTTCCCTTCTTAATGCATCATTAAAATACTTTAATAATTCTCTCTGTGTGTTGCTTCCTAAAGTCCGTAACACCTAGTGCATTCCGTGTTGGGATGAAATTGGAAGCGGTCGACAGAAAAAACACAGCACTAATCTGCGTGGCTACAGTAGCTGACACCCTTGGTGATAAAGTACTTGTGCACTTTGATGGCTGGGAGGATGTGTACGACTACTGGTGTGACATCACCTCGCCCTACATTCACCCCGTGGGCTGGTGCCAAGAAAATGCCCGTACTTTGTCTCCACCTTGTGGTGAGTCATTGCCAGGGGCTTTAAACTTATTCTGATGGCACATATGTGAAAATGTAACACCAGCATTTTAGAATCAGTAACATTGACAGGTAGAGGAAACTATATTTGTTGGTTAGTTTTATTACAGATCATCATATCTCCGTTAGCAGTGAAGTGTTCCTTGTGACCTGGTATTGAACATTTAAATTGCAAGATAAGTTTGAGCCAGAGTGTATGAAATTCTCATCTAGTTATTTTGTTAAGTTTTAATTGTTCTCCTGATATATGTTTTCCTTCCTGCTTTTGTCAGATTGGAAAGAAGTGGAGACGTTTACCTGGGAAGAGTACTTGGTGCTCACCAAGTCCTCGCCTGTTCCGGCTCGAGCTTTCAAGCCTGTAAGAATTTTTTCTTCTGTGATGATCTATATGAGAGGGAGATGTTTTGTCCCTCTGTAAGTTGTCCTCTACAACAAAGCAGCCGATTTTAGTGATTCAAGACTACGCTCCTTGTACATACGCTAAATCCAACTTGTTTTTTGCAGAGAGCTCCAGTGGGATTTGAACCTGGGATGAAAGTGGAAGCTGTTGACCGCCGAAATCCAATTCTTGTGCGTGTGGCCACAATAACGGAGGTCAAGGAACACCAGGTCTTGCTGCATTTCGATGGCTGGCCCGAAATGTATGACTACTGGATAGACGATGACAGTCCAGACATCCGACCGCCCCACTGGTGTGCTCGCACTGGCCATCCATTGCAGCCACCGTTCAGTGAGTCGAGCGGGACTGGCTCATTAATCGTGATGTGATTTGGAATTTGCCGTTTTTTTAGTTCCCAGTGTCCACACTTTCTGTACTGAATCCATGCAGATAATTCACCATTCCTTATTGTATTGTTTCTGTTGTTCAGATTTGGTGGATTTTAAACTAGCTGCCTGGGCATTGTAAGCATGCGTTATTTGTCTGGAACAGTTATAGATGCTACTTGTCTTTCAGATGAAGATGATCACACGCCAGGAAGCTGTCCCACACCTTGCTGCATCGGCGTCGGCCATATTAAAGGGGCAAAATATGTTGGACATCACAGGTTGGTAGGGGGATGGGCTGTGTATGTGCTTGTGTGTGGACATGTTTATGTATGTGTTTACATATCTTTGATTAGAATTTTTAAAAGAAATGCAAACGTTAGTGACATTTGGATGGACTTATTATGAATGTAAGTGCTTATTAGGAAATACTAAATTTGAGCTTGTGTTCCCCCTCCCCTTTTTGTCTGTTTTCCTTTTCTGTAATTTACCTTCATTATTTATTCAGTGCTGAATGAGTTACCACTTTTTTGCATGGATGCGTTTATGTGTGGGTTGCAAACAGCGCATTTGGCTGTCCATACTCTCCACTGAATATGAATAAGGAATCCACGCTGCAGGATAGGCTGGGATCAACAAGGGCAGAGGAGGGCTCTGCAGCTCCATCTGCCCTGCGTCTCAAAACAGAATTCGGAGGAGAAGTCAGGTAGCATTACCTTCTTACAAAAGAATGTTGCTAAAATAATCTAGGAATGGTGCTAAAATAGTCATGAAATTCTTGGACATTTTATAGACCGTTATGTCTTCTGTATTCATTTCAGGTGAATTTAGCAGGGCTCGCGCGTAGCCCCTTTTTTTTTCACTTGCTTTGTTGGATGATCTTGCCGAGTAAAACAGTCAACCTTGAAAGCATTTAAATTATGTGAACATATTGCCCAGTTGGTGTTAAATTGCTTGCCCCGGTGACCAGGCAACTGGCAAAGATGAGTTGTGTACTTGAGTCCATTTACAATGCTTTTGAAAGATCCACAAATTCATCACAGCCCGAAATTGCCCTTTACAGGCTAAATGAGTAAATCTGTAAATTTGCTATAAGGATTTTACAGGTCGTTACAGCCACCTAAAGCAAGTTAGTCTTTGTTTCGCATTACCAAATTTGCTCAGTTTACTCATGTTTGGCTGGGCTTTGTGTATATTATGCACTTTTTTTTTAAACCTAACTCCATTCTGTGCATGTCTTACCATTTCGGTGCTGCCCTGCTCTGAGGTCTCTCCCCACTTAAGTCTGAAATATATCTTCTTAAATCATATATCAACATCTTTATTTCAGTAGTGTGAGTGTAATTGTATATATTTCCTATGACATCCTTTAAAACTTGTGACAGTGCGCAGGGGAATACCCTTTAAAATTACAGGTTCAAGGGTGTGAATGCTTCTTAAAAGTAACCAAAAGCCAAAGCCCTGATTTGTCAACGACTTTTAAATGTGTTTACATTTGTAATGAATGAAACCATTATTTCAGGAAATGCCCAACGCCTGGCTGTGACAGTAGCGGCCATATCACTGGTCGATTCACCTCACACCATCGCCTTTCAGGATGCCCACTTTACGAAAAGAACATTTTGAGGATGAAGGCTGAGCTTGCAGGCAGACCTGTCGGCAGGCCAGGGAGGGGGCGTAAAAAGTAGAGTATCGCGTTGATTTAGCGAAATGACATTCCCCCTGTTTAACACTTTTCAGGGGAGTTGTCCACAAGTCGAATGCATACACATTGGAGATTTGTCCTAATAGTTGCTGCTGCAGTCACTTTTTTTCCTCTTAATAAAGAAATGCAAAAGTTAGTCTAAGTCTATTTGCTACTGAATTGTCACATAAATCTGCATTTTAATCATTGTTGATGTTCTTATAGCGTGCAAGTATAACGTTACTCCTTATAAATTGCAACTTGTTGACATTTGGTGGGTGTAATGTGTGCAGGAAAAGTTTTGATGGTGAACACATGATGAGTGGCCAGAATGATGACCAGTATCAGAGAGGTGAGCAGTTGTTCACTGTAGCTATTGTTACATGTCCTCTCACCATCACCACCACCATTGTCACTATCCCCAACATCCGTGTTTTCTTAGAGTTTCAGCTTCCTTAAGTAATTTTTAAAAAAATATTATTTATACATTGGCATGGGTGCTACTGCACAAACATGGAAAAACTGAAAGTTTGCAGTGTAAGAGCAGCAGGCGCTGTAAGCAAATGACACTTTAGTGAAAGTTTTTCTGCAAGCATATAGCAAAAAAAAAAATTTAGGACAGCATAAAGGCACACAGCTGTAAGGGTAAAGGTTACAGCTGCGATGCTTATTACAAAAAAGTGAACTGCAGGAAAAGCACCCCTCTTCGTCTGGTTCAGCGCTACAGCTGCCACTACAGCTGCTGTAAGGTTTGATGTATGATCTTTTTAAAGAGAAACTTAACCCTAGACGCAATTTGAGATGAATTCATAGATATTGATATTGTGAGTCTTGTCAACCATAAATTTCAAGCTGCATCAGTATTATTTCCATACAATTCACGTTTTAATATCGATAAATAGTGGC
>SMGT01008022.1:250756-302790 GCA_004794575.1 Lanistes nyassanus | reverse complement strand
TTGTAAGTGAACAGTTCTTTTGTAGCTTGAAATTTAGGGTTAAAAAGACTCACAACATCAATATTCATCAATTCAAGACAGGTTACTTCTAAGGTTAAGTTTCCCTTTAATGTTTTCTCCCCCACCACTGCCGTTGCTTTTTTCACTTCTTTCTTGTAGTTCTCACTGCTGTAGTAAATGTCAAACTGATAAGCCGATACAAAGCCACCATTTTGTAATGTCAGTGCTATCAGGAATATGCAAAATGACATTAACTCAAAGTCACTGTTTAACGTCAAACTGCTAGCAGCAAGCTATCTGATTGTTGTGTCCTTGGAAATAATAATTCCAGACGAAGGAGACACCTTAAAATTATCTAAAGGCAGCAAACTAACGAATATCAGCTGTTCCTTTAAGTGGAGCTCTCTCTCATTGCACTGTCCTGTGTTGTGTTGACATACCGGGTGATGTCCCTAGACATTGGCATACAGTAGCCAGTGCGTCATCTTTTGTGCCTGAAGAATACTCTTGATCACAGCTGATGCCTGATAGTTCTCAGACTTTCAGTACTGCATGGCAGATGGTATAAAAGCATACATCTGACCTAATTTCCTAGTTTCCTTATTTCTTATTCTCCACACCACAGAGAGTAGGGATTGTTGTCTTTGTTTCGTTTAGCCACCCCCATCTCCATTTGTTCCTAAAAGTCGTGTCAGTAAGGTCGACTGACTTCCTTCACTGCAGGCATTGTCAAAGATTTGCATTCACAGCATGCTGTTGATTGTATCGTTGAAAAATGGCATCCAAAGCAATAGTTTTGCTATGGGATCTCTCACTGCAAACACAGGCTTTCAGCTAGAAAGAAACGGGCACACGAAAAGCCCCCGATTTTTCATAAAAAGGGATCTTCCATGTTTATTGACATGGAATGGTTTACGTTCCTAAACAGAAGAGTGATGCCCCTGCATTGGTAAATACCAGGAAACAAACAGCATGTGTAAAATCTTCTTGCAGACTATGAACCCACAGCAGTTCTTCATGAGGGCATCCACCAGTCAGTATTCATGTCAGCCATTCCACCAACACCTTCTCAAGAAAACCCTCCATTCTGGGAGCACCACGTAAAGCTGCTGCCAGGGGTCAGTCAGATCACTGGTAACGACGTGAAACGCTGGTCCATCGCAGAGGTTGCAACTTTTGTCTCCTCACTGCCAGGCTGCTGGGAACAGGAGAAAGTGTTCAAGGAGCAGGTGAGAAATATTTGTTGGAATTCTGACATTTAAAACTCAGCAAAATCAGTTCTGAAGTTCCAGATCCATGCTTAGTTCGTTATTTGTGCTGTCGTAAACTGCAGTGATGTCCATGTTGCTATATTCTGTGTGTGAAAATGTGATACAGCAATGTCTGCAGCTATCTGAATGCTGATTCAGTCTTTGGCGTATTGCTCCATCCCAGGTTTTTGTTTATGGCAGAGCAACAACTCGCATTACACTTCACGCAAGAAAGTTTGAAGGAATGATTCCAGCAGTCTTGTCAGTGATGTCTGCTTTTTCATTTTATTATTTCTCCTTTTCTTTTTCCAGCAAATTGATGGCGAAGCTTTCTTGCTGCTGAATCAAGCAGATATTGTGAAAATCATGAATATCAAGTTGGGGCCTGCACTCAAGATCTTCAACAGCATTCTTATCTTCAAGCAGACACTAGACTCGTGATATACTCTGTGATAAACAGTATACTTTTTGTGAATAAGAAATCTTTTCCACTGACTACCATTTTAAAAGCGAGATTCACCCACACAAGCTTTTGTGGATCTCTGATGGAAAGTTCTTTTGAACACAAACTATGTATAACAGACTGCTCCAGTTTATCTGGCCATTGGTTTTGAGCAAGGCTGTGTGTTTGTGTGTGTGTGAGAGAGAGAGAGAGAATTATGCCTACATCACTTGAGGCTGTGAACTGCATATAGAGATCCCTTTAATCATGATAAGATGGCAGGTGAGAGTTTTTCAGGCAGGGCTGATTTAGATGGCTTTTTTTGGTGGAGTACTTTTTGTGTGAAAAGCTAGATTGTGGTTGGGTACCATGTGGAAATCAGATCCTGTTAGCCTTCAATGGATCATGAGAAGCATCCCCCACCTCCGGGTTATGGCAACGGGTGGGAAAAGATGGTGGCATTCCAGGCCTGAGGGAGGAACTGAGCAACGTTCATTATTTTGAAACTAGAGAAGTACTAATGATACCAGTCCTCTTTCTCTTTCCCCAATCCCCACTTCTCTCCTGCATAGTATTTTAATTAATAGAGTATGTGAATTTAGAGAAATCTGCAAAAGATGTGAGTCTGAAATAGTTCAGTTGAGTACATATATGATAAAGCTTGAGTTGTGTTGGTAAACTATTAGGGTAAGATATTCGGGAAAATGATTTGAAATTAGATGAAAGTGCCTGACTGAGCAGTCGGATTCATAATAATCTCAACCCCAAATGAACAGTATCATACCTGAAAAACTAAAGAACGCATAATAGCAGTCTTCTCTGGTTGACTGTGGAGGTCTACTGGGTTTGTAAACTGTGCAGCTTGATTTCAAATGTGCACAGTACATGTATGCCTGCATATTTACAAGAGATAATATTTAGGTAATGTTAGTTCCCCCCTCCTTACGTGTTTGGCTAACATCATCACTACATTACAGGCAGATTGCTTGTTGCTGTGCTCACTAGAGAATTTTCCCTCTTAACATGACTGGAGAAAGTCTCTAAGCCAGTTGTTGAGCGCCAGAATTCTTGATTTGCACACGAAGCTAAGCTTGGCAAACCATGCAAAGTTAAGAATGCAAAATGTAAATAGTGTGCCACACTTTAGCTGTCATGCAGGCCATACAAGCATGGAACGCTTGCGTCTGATGATGTCGAGCATTGTTGTTGATAAATTATATATTCAGTGTCTTCCAGAACAATTTAAACTTGTTACATTTTTTTTATCATTTCCTCATTCACTTGTACAGTTTTAACAGGGAGGTGACATGCTACCAACTCTACACAAGTATGTATTACAGTAGAATGGTTTTATTTTGTTCATGTAATGTGCACAATGGGTTTGTTGATTAAAAAACTCCTTATCTGGAGTTACAGATGATTTGGTTGAAGCCTGGCTGTGCTGTATTATTGAGTGTGCTTGAAATGGCAATGCCTTGATCTGAAGATTTTGATTTTTGTTTTGGAAGTTTATGAAATCTGATGAGCTCAGAGGTAGAGATGCCTTCAGCCTTCCTTCCACCATGAGATGAGAGGATAAAATAAATTGGAGGTTGTCTACTGAGTTGTGAAAACATTCAGGCACTCCAGCAGTTGGCAAAAGAAAACAGAAGTTGCAGGTATCATTGTTAGAAAACTCCATTAGCCGCTCAAGTGACCTCGGTGCAGGTGGCCCTGTAACAGCATTGTTTCTAAGAACAATGAGAGCTAGAGGTATTCCAAAACAGATCTTGGTTGTGAGTGATTCAAACTCCCAACGCTACCCCAGCCCCTATCCCAACTGTAAGATACCTGCTAGCTTAGGAGCTACCATTGTGGTGATAGGTGCTTGTTCGAAATAAATAGCCAGGATATAACCATCTTCAAGTTCTTTTTTTTTTTTTCACCTGTTTACCATGTCGGTGTCCGGGACTGGGGAGGGCTGCATTCTAGATGCTCTTGTGGGGTTGTGTGTGTGTGGTGGGAGAGTGTTTATTTAGGATTTTTTTTTCAAAGTAAACCAATTTAACTATTTCATTGTGACCTTAGATTTTGTTGAGATGGGCATGCTGGTGAATGTGTACAAATTATTTTCATCTTTGTGAACATTTGCCTTGTAGTTGTATGCATGGCAAAATGCTGAATTACAATTCAAGCACTTTTCCCTCATAATTCTTTACATAAATACCTGATTGTATTAGGAAAAAATATCCTTAGTAATAGATTTGGGTGTGTAGTAGATAAGAATAACTGATAGTTATCAGATGTTTTATGGATAGTACAACCACATGGACACAGTTATGTATCCCTAACATAGGTTTGTTTAGAAGCATGTAAATGAAACTTGATAAAAGTGATGGTCTCAACTGTATGTGTCTGCACGGTGTAGCAGCATTTGTCTAGTAAGTGCTTTAAGCCATTTTCAGTCCCCTTTTTTGTGGGTATGCTTTTTGGATGGAACTCATAGTTGTTATTATTTTTCTCATTTTTCATTAGCCACTTTTTTGATGATACTGAGAGAAAAAGATGTCAATGTGAATGAGAGCCTGCCCTGGTTCCCTTGTTCTTCTCATTGAGGGAGATTGTTAATTGTGTGTACTGAGGCTGGAGCGTTTGCAGTGGTTGATGGATTAAGATCCATACTCCTGTCAGAACATTTCAGTGATTGATGCTCATATTTTATTTGCACAGAATCTTTGCCTTAATAGTTATTTGCTCAAGTAAGAGATTTTATTTTGTGTTTGAGGACACTGGTGCGAATTATTTTTGAGCACTCAGCAATGTATATACTTTGATCTAAGTAACTCAGTTCATTAAAGAGGTGTAAATTCTGCACAAGGAAATTCTCAACCTTTTCTAATTGCAGTTAAAAATAGGATTTTTGAGAAAAATTACTGTGGTCAGAGAACAGTAAGTGCTTTGAGCAGCAAGAAACAGAGGAGAAAAAGACATAATGTTCATTTGGCTTATGGATAATTCATAGAGGTTTGTAGGTCATTTTAATCAGCTGAATGAGAAATTTTGTGCATGTGCACGTATATATATATATATAAAGTCAGTAATCTCTTACAGATGAATAAATTTAGGTAAATCTGGATTCTGATTGTCAGCTGTAACCAGCTCCCGGTGTGTTCTCATTCTGAATCCAACAGCAGCGTTCCGTAGTGTCCTGGTGTAAATAACAATTCTGATCTAGTAGGAAAATTATAAGTAGATTCGCTCAGTGGAAGGCTACTCAGATTGTACAGACAGTGGGCTGTTAATATAGCATGAATTGTTTTAAAATGTACATTTATTTGAAAAAAAAATTGTGTGGAAGCAAAATAATTCTTGTGTAGGCTTCATGGAACAGGTGCTTTCTTAAATTGTGAGATATTTTAGCGTTATGGAATGACTGAGTATGTTTCACGGAGGTACTTTTTGTAGAAGCTAAGGATGCACATTATATGCTGACTTATTCATACATTTTTCTGTTGTGCAGTGGAGAGAACTGAAAGAGTTTTGCACAATGTAAATGAAATCCTGCATGGCAAGAATGTTAAGGTGCTTACAACAACTTGTGTACAAAGTGAATAATTACAGAACATAGAGAGTATGCAAGTTTGGCCCGAACATTCTGCCCTGCTGCTTGCCTGATTTGTGTCATTTTCCTTATTCATTATTTGTTCTCTGTAAAGACAAGCCTTTATTGCTGTTGCTGTAGAACATCTGTTAAGCCATATTGTGCGGAACAGATATGTTGAGGGTCTGATCAATAAATTAACTTGAAATACTTGTTCGTGGATGCTTATGAGTACATGCAAACATGAACAGATGCACTTGCACAAGTGCATGTTGTGTGTGGATGTGTGTGTTGTTGTGTGTGCCTTGTCAGTGTGAATGCAGTAAGGTACTTGAGTGCATGCAAAAAATCAGTTTCCATTCTTCGGTGTGCGTGTCAACTATATGTTAAAAATGGGATGGGTTGTATGGGTAACTGCTAGACTTCCTCCACCTAGAAATGCCTATAAAACATACAGGGTGAGCAAGTCCTACAATTGGGCTTATGAACAAAAGAGTGGATATAAATACACTCATTGCACTGCATGTAATATGCTGTCTTTTTTTTCATATTGTTATTCTGACTCCAGCCTTCTCATTAGGGATCGATGTTGACTTCCTGACCTGTTTTGATATTTAATGTTGAAAACACGTGGGCAAAAATGCTGTTTGGGCACTCAGATTATGAATTCCTACTCGGTGCTTAGCAAACTCAAATAGCGATGTGTATGGCAACACTTGAAATTGTGCATTTGACTTGTGTCTTTATACTGAAAGACTGCTTCTACTTCAATCTGTTAAATTCTTACAGCCTTCTCTTACTAATTTGTTTGGACCCCTTCCCAGGTTTTTAAAACCTGTTTTTTCCCCCATCTCCTTTGCCTCTCCCCAAACCTTTTTGCCTATCTTGCCAATGTTCCGGCCTGTTTCTGCATGGTGATGGTTTTTTAAAAACTGTAAGTTGGACTTCGGGATGGGGTTGGGTTCATGCCAGCAGTTACTTATAGGTCATCCATACCACGGTGGCAATGAGGGAGGGGATGGGCCCTTATTATTAACTCATGCACTGAAGTATTCACCAGAATGACAGCAGTGAAATCTGAAATGGTCAGTGAGAGGCAACTCGGTGTTCTGCGAAAAGCCGCATGGAGTCTTGAGAATGTTAAAATCCAGGATATCCTTGGCCTTTCCTAGATTCAAACTGCACAACAAAAAGAACTGCATGAGCCAAGCGGGAATAAGACAAAAAGGCAACGTTTCGGAGCATAGCCTCTTCTTCAGGACGCCACAAACAGACAAAAGATAACAATTACTTAGCTGACAATGCAAGGAGGCGGTCAGGCACAGTGGATGGACACGGAGATCGTGTCTGTTGTGTCCATCGACCGTGCCTGACTCGCGTCCTTGCATTGTCAGCTAAGTAATTTTTATCTTTTGTCTGTGTCTGTTTGTGGCGTCCCGAAGAAGAGGCTATTCGTCGAAACATCTACTTTTTGTCTAATTCCCGCTTGGCTCAGTTCTTTTTTTGTTTGTTTTTTGTATCTTTATTACCCCAAGCTCCAGTCACCCGTTTTCTTTTCTCTTTAGAAAACTTCCAACCTTCAACATGCGAGTCTGAGGCGCTGCTAACTAAGCTTTCAAGCCCGTCCTTCCCCATGAATTGTCGAGGAAAACCACATGTAATGGTGATGATAATAGCAAACGTACGCATGACCGTTTGTGTTTGGCATTCTTGTAAAAAAAAGTTTTTTGTCTCTTGCTGGATTCTCTCCCCTTTGGCGTCCTTGCGTCTGTGCATAAGCATTATGAGAAGGTATTATATATATATAGATTGACAACTCTAAGGCCACACTTCTTGTCTTTTGCTTCCAGCATCTGCTAGCCCCCAACAACTGGTCGTGCAATCTTTTTTTATGCGGATCATGATTCATATCTCAATCTCTCTACCCATTCCCTCCTTCCTATCAAGGGCCTGCATGATAGCTGCGGACTATAGAAGCTGTAAGAAAGGTTGCTGGTTTGAATCCTGGTGTGGCCAGGGATTTTTTTCCCTGGAGTCATTCATTGTGCAAATTCCATTTGGGCGTTTCCCCTCACATTAAACTGTCTGCCCGCACTGGGCATCCTACTGCAGCTATCCGTCTGGTGGTTCTTTCAGTGCATAGCTTAGTAATAGGACCCTATTCCCCGCCCCACCACCACCCCTAGTCCACCGTCCTGATATGCACCCAGTTTGCGGGACGTCAAGCAACCAACATCCAACCAACCTCCCATCCTATCCGTTGGCTACCCTTCTTCGTATGGGTAGAGGAGAGAGTGGACAGAAGTAAGGACATGTCTATATATATATAGGCACAAAGACGAACGATGAGAAAGGTACATCCTAAGACCCACGTTCAGGCACACGTAGGCCCACAAAGAAATGGTGAGGGGTATATACTTTTTTTTATTAAAAAAAAGTCAAGAGGAAAAATAACCGTCAACCGAAAAAAGTCAACAAGAAAAATATTAAAGAATTTACATACAGCACCCATGTTGAGTGACTACAACACTTCATTACGTATTTATGAATATATTTTACTAGCAGTAATGAATTTTGTTACATGCGATTTAAAAAATGGTGACCCGCTAACAATGCATTTTGTTAACATTCCTATTAACACATCAGCTTGGTTTAAACGAACGTTTATTTGCGCAACCAAAATGCAACCCGCTGAAACTTCGAAAGCCGCGGCCACAGCCTAAGCCTGGCGAAACAAATGAGTACAAATATAAATATGACGGCGATGATGATGAATTATGCATCATATCTTACTTCACGTAATCTCGTTTGAACTGATTTGGGAATGACCATGTTTTCTATCACCGCCTCCCTTATCCTCTTATTTTTATCTGCAACTTTTGTTCCTTCTGGATTGTCACTGCTTATAGGTCCTGGTTCGTGGTTCCACATTTCTCAAACCGACCCAGTGATGTGATATATGTTTGTGATCACTTGATTCTCGGAGTACAATCTTTGAAAGCTCAGAGTTCTCTAAATACGTGTGGATGCGTACAGGGTGTACTCCAAGTACCTGTATGATCGCAATAATTTTCTAGGAAATGACCTAGGAATGATAACGACTTCTTATTTCAAATATCCTATTTCGAGCACAGACCGTTAGAAGAAAAAAGTGATAGGAAAATTACTCAAAGCATTTTTTAACCTTTTTTGACTTTTTTCCTGTATACTTTTTTTTAAACCTTGGTTTTCCCCCACCCCCTGAAATCCAAAGAAATGAAGGTGGCAAAAAAGCGAAGCGGAGATAGGTTTGATTCGATCGGCGATGGGGATAGTGGGGTAGGGTGGGGACCGATGAACTTGCCGAAACGAATTATATGAGACAAGGACAGATCAACATCAATTAGGGACAGGCGGGGACCAAACAATCAGTACAAATACGATTAATCATGTATCTGCATGGAAACTTTGAAATTAGACTTCATAGTTTAGGTTAGTGGAATACCTTGAATCTAATATATAAATATATACGAGTTAATACTACAATGGTTATATATATATACATGGATGGATAAAATCACCTAAAATATTTAGGATCGATCGCTGCATATATGTCGGATTCTTATGCAACATTAAATTGTTGAATTCATGTTGATTTGAAAGAAAAAACATTTGCATAATTGTTTTTAACTAAAGATACCCCAGTTCATAAATACATCCTCTGTCACATGTCACTCCTAGGTTATCACCTGTCACTCCTAGGTAAGCCTGTTGGCTCTCCCTCTCTGACAGCTAGTAGGGGGACAGTACATCATAACCAGGCTAATAGCTCTGCCCAACCTAGGCTGGCCAGAACTGGTTCGAACTAGAATAAGTTGGTTCCTGTAAAAGCAGTGGGAGAAGGGAAGGGTACTTAAGCATTGGACATCAGAGATTAGGGAGGAGACGAGAGCATAGGACATGGAGAGAGAGTTAATGTAGGAGGACCACAAGAAGCGGACACGTGTAGACCCACGGACCTCTACCCCTCGCCATCTTAGCCAGGACGTCAGAGAAGCAGCTAGCAATCACGCTGAATACACTGGAAGTATGCCGCCGACATGCCAACGAACAGACGTGTAAGTGACTGTTGTCCTGCCGGAGACAGGAGACGTCACAAGCTAGAGGCCGGGCGTATGCCAAAAGAGGAGGTATAGAGTGTAGTGCTGGACGGGGAAGGGTCGTTGCTTCATTGTTGGTCGTTGATTAGCTTTGGAAGTGTGTATTGCAGAAGTAGTTGTTTCAGTAGTGACGAGAGTAGGAGCTCTGTTGTCGGCCACTTACCGTATTTGGGATCATAGGCCGTTTTGCAGTTTGATTTCCCCTCTGGAGTTTGATTATCTTCTTTGTCTGATACTGCGTGGTATGACGTAATCAGGCAGCGTCTTACCCTAGACACCAGCACGGTGATTCCCTGTAAATAATCTGTAGATATATTTGATGTTGTCGAGCCAGTTAGTGTTTGAAATATATGTTGAATAACGGTTCGCTGCAGTTGTGTCTTTTACGAGGGTGGGGGCTCTTGAGCTAGTAGTGTTTTGCCTGTGTGAGACTGAGCGAACGTGTCAGTGTATGAGAATCTTTCCCCTCGGTAGATTTCTCTAGTTATTCACATTATTTCATAGCGTCGTCACCCTTTGGTTTAGAAACCATTGACCTGAGGCAGTAAAGGTTTTGGTGACGATTGCTCAATTAAATCTACATTTACGAGATCATCATAAAAGTTTGTTCAGTAATTCTGGAGAAGTCGAGTCCAATAACCGAATAAGTGTACGGCCGTCACGTCACATCCTCCACTCCTTTTCTCTCAAGCTATTTTTGACACTTTCTCACTCCGAAGAATTCTGTGACCATGTATTGTCAATGGCTTAATGTATAAAGAACTTAACATAGGCATCCAATCATTATTAATTCAAAGGTTATAGCTGCTTTCGGTATTGGCTACTTTTTGCGGATGGAAAATGATTACCAACAAAAATTTCTTTGTTTATAGCTTAGACCCAGGGAAGCCAGGTGACGTGGGCTACAAAGTAACATTCACCTAAGTATGGTTTTGGTGAAATATCATGGATGAACAAAGGGGTAGGAAGAGTAAATGAAATCTTGCGTGCATTTATAAGGAGCGGCTGATTGTACATGGCAATGCGGTGCGCGCTACTGGAGGCGCTAGCCGGCCAGTTTGCTAGTTCGATGTGAGTAGAATCTAGCGCTAAATCGGAAGTGGAAAACTTAGTAGGCTCAGTAGTCTCCCCTAACGCTGTCTTCGGCGTGTCGTGCATGTTTGTGCTTGTGTTTGTTTCACAGCCGTCACGGAAACCAGCGGAAAGACTGGCCCTTCTCCAGCAACCTCCAGTCTTGTATAATCTGATGTGACGTCATGACTAACGTGATTGAATTCCGTGCTGTTTCTGAGTACTTTCAGTCAGATGTCGATACCTTTTGCTATTCTGACAAAGAAGAGGTGATTCACTGATTCGGATTCAGAGATTGTCTAGATAAAACACCATGAAATATGTGCTTGTTTATCGGACCATTTTGTCAGGCGTTAAATGTATGAGTCAAATGAGAGTGACTGCTGAGCTGTGCGCAGTGGTAGATCTCGTCTTAATGTCTTGAATATATATATATATACACAAAATGCACACATTTACTGTTATGCTCCATTCTGTCCTGTGGTTTTGCATATAGATATAGTGATCTTATTTTACGTAATTCTGATGCTAGCAGTCGTTAAGTTTACAAGCAAATAGTAACACTGTGACTGTACTTTGCTCATAACTTGCTGTTTTCCAGAGGGCTGTTCGTGGTGCTATTCTCCCTATTTAGTAGTGCATCCTTTAAAAGAGTGCTTATGTCATTTAAAATGGGCACTAACGGCCTTTCATGTAACAGAAGTCGACAAGTGTTTGTAGTGACATGGCACCTTAATTTTGTATCAGATACAGATGCCACACTAAAGCCAGATAATTATGTAATAGGCCTATAAGGACCTCAAATATGTTTTAATATATGATGTTAAAACGTATGCCTCTCATATTATAAGACATGAATTTCACTTTCAGACGCCATCTTTGAAAACACAGCTTGGCAAGACTTTAAAAGGTGCAGCCACTATAGCAAGGCATCTCAGCAGGACAGGAAGCCTTCATAGTGGTTAGTAGTTAACTGTATGGTTCCATTTTAAAAAGGCACCTCTGATGATGACAAACTGATTTCTAAGGAGAAGCTGTTTACAGCTTGAACATTTAGAGAATGGAAAACCAGTTTTGTGTCATCCTTGGCATTATATTCAAAGTATAGCCTGCAGTTTATACATAAATACATTGTGTACATATATATCTATTTAGGCATGACATTTTCTGGATGCAAGAGACTAGCAAGAAAATTCAGTGTAACAAGAAATGGTGGTGGTGGTGGGTGTCCCTGCCCAGGCTTGGGTAACCCATACCTTAGCGGTACATATAACACATACTTTCCTCTGATTCACTGTTAAGCGAGTTTGTGTGCCATGTTCGGCACACACATTTTTTGTTGTTGTTGCATTGCATAGACCCACTGTCTGGGATTTTCTTGGGTGAGCGTTTTCCTTCCCCAGTCTCCTCCCCTAATACTCATCATCACCCTTCCTCCTATTCATGTCGTGAGATAGCTTCTGTTGCTGATTTGATATTCGATGCATGTAACAATCATGCCCTTGCCCAACATGAGAAAGATTGCAAGATGGCAAAGCGCTGTTTGCAATGTCCTGTACTTTCAGAATTGAGCCTTGAAGATCAGGCATGTGTAGACCAGTGGCTGGAATATCGCTGCACTCAGATCGATCGCTGTGGGCCTCAGGGAGTGCCGGTCACACAGGTGTTGGAGGTCAGTTTTTGTCTCCAGTCGCATGTCTTGTCAGTTAGGCGATTCATGCAGAGATTTAAACAGGCTGTGGAGAACAAGATTGTTATTTCGACACATTGATGGGAATGAAGTCAACCGTTGTTAATAGGATTTAGATTTTTCACCCACTTTAGTGTAGCTGTCTGTGTCTAGTGACACTAACTGTGCAGCGAGAGTCTTGACACTTTAACAATCTGTAGTGATACACTCTCAGTACCCTCTTCCTATTTATTTTTTTTGTAATTCATACCTGTTGCAGGAGCTGGACAGATTCATTGCTGACAAAGTGTTCTTTGTCACATGCCACCTCACTTTGGCAGATATTTTCGTTTACCATGGGCTGCACAGCATCTTTGTAAGTAAATAACTGGATGCATATTCATCTGCCAAGTTAAAAGTGATGGTCAGGATTCCTTGTAGCCCCTCTATTCCCACAAGAAAAAAAAATCCCTGAGGTCCCTGGGGAAATTCTGAAGGTTCCTTGGCAAGAAAGAAAAGCTTTTGCTTTTAAAAAAATGAATGATTGTGTGTTGCATGTATTGGGAACCCTGCATGTAGTGAAAGATCTGAGAGAGCAAGTACAGACTCAAAGAGCTGAAGGTGGTGGGGTGCACTAGAAGTGGGGTACCTAGTGAAGACACTAGAAGTGGGGTACCTAGTGAAGACACTAGAAGTGGGGTACCTAGTGAAGACACTAGAAGTGGGGTACCTAGTGAAGACACTAGAAGTGGGGTACCTAGTGAAGACACTAAAAGAGGAAGAACTATCCATGGCCAGAGCTTTTTATTTTGATCAGTCTGTGTCTGCCAGTGCTTGTTGACATGGAGCTTGATAAACCCGACTGCATGTGATAGCGGGAAGGAATTCTAGTCAAGTGTTCTGCAAAGGATTTTGCGCTTGGACGGTGGCCTCGAGTTTTTTTTCCCCCTAAATTTCACTGGCTAGTTTCTTGAACGAGCAATCTATGAACAACTGTTCCGTAAGTTGTGCTCTTTCCCGATGGTCATACATCACCAGACTACTGCTCATCACATTTGAAGATGTGCTGAAGGGCAGCGCCAGTCTGTGCTGACCTATGTTTAGCAAATTTTTCAACACAGCAGCTTTGGTGGAGCAAGCCTCGCTTGAAATTTTTGTTATAGTTTTCTTTTCTTCTTGGGCCTCGACAAGTTGTCCTTCACTTTCTGCATTCTTTAGCAATCTTTTTGGCTTCTTCCCAGGACAGGTTGACGCCTTCGAGATCATTTAAACTTTGCTTGTTTTATAATGCGAGGAAAGTGTCTTCAGTTACGTGTGTCATGCTTACTTTTCGAGAGCTATAGGCTATTTACTGCTAAAATCAAAATCAAGCCTGATTCATGCATGTCTTGATCTTTGCTGTCAATTCAGAAACGCAGATCTAAAATTATCTCCCTATTTAGTAGTGCATCCTTTAAAAGAGTGCTTATGTCATTTAAAATGGGCACTAACGGCCTTTCATGTAACAGAAGTTGACAAGTGCAACTGTTCTGACGTGTTTGTAGTGACATGGCACCCTAATTTTGTATCAGATACAGATCCACAAATAGTTTTGTTTAGAGCATTCTGCACTGTAACAGTTCTAATTGCTGTTCTGAGCTACTTATGCTACAGAAGTTCTTATATTTCTAGAAGCTAGACTGAACATAATTAGATTATGCTCCATAACACTGAAGCGGTTGTGCTAGTAATGTTGCACTCTGTAGATCAAAATTTCGTAAAGGTGTGTCAAATGTGGAGTGTTCTGCAGTAGAAAGTGGACCTAGTAGAGACAGACACCAATGACTGATGGCATGGGCAGCTTATAAACCTCACAAAACAGACCAGGGTTCCCAGGCAGATGGTACATCTCAAATGACCTTAAAAGGACCCCTCTGAATTGCAAAAGGACCTTCTAAAGTTCATTGTTTTGCTTCTTTTTTCAGTGAAATACATTGCTGCTCTTAAATACCCCAAATGCTGAAGTCATAATCTGTATCAGTTACACTTAACATACACTAATACAGGTAAAGCAGCTATCCTGGCTTCCATAAAATTGCTTTTAGCAGGAACCAAATGAATGCAGGTCACTTGTGAATTTGTGTTAACATTTGATTTTAATAAGTATACCCAATCACAGTTTTAATAGTTTGGTCACTGGTGTCCACGGAGAAGGGGTTAGAAAAACGTGTAGGGAAAAAGCCTTAAAGACAGGGCCCCGGGACCTGCAAGCTTTAGTGGGGGCAGAGGGGTAGGTGAAGTACTTGTAACCATTTAGTCCCAACTCTTGCAGTTCTATTGGTTGCAAGCAATTAATCCTCTTAACATCTCTCATACTGCTCTTCTTCTCTACTGCCTTGCAAATGTCTCAAAACACCCCTCTTCCCCCACACACCATTTTCTCCTCAAATTTAAATTGTGAAACTGTCCTTAGACAGCTGTTCGTGCAACCCAAACCTACATGATAATGTGATGCATCTAAATACAGCTATCAGTAAAACAGATGATAGTGGTCTGGTTAATTTTCAACTTGTGTTGATTCCGATCTGAGGTATTCCTTGGGGCACTGAAATGTTTCTACAATCTCTAACACTCGACGACAAACTCGGCAGATGTTTGCACAACGTAACTTATTTGGTCAGTAGGTCTGAGGAAGACTGTCATATCACATGTCATATGCCAATATTCAGGTTTATTGGCGATACCTCAGGAACTTCGTTATTCTGATTATACCCAAATATATGTTATAGACGAGCAATACCAATACCTTCATATCACAGTCCCCTAGCACCAAGATTAACTGCGAACATCAAAATATATCTAAAGCAGTTTCCCCTTTGCTTTTGAGGCTATGAGTTTAGAATGTGAAAATCTATCGAGGTTTTCACCAATAGCATAACTTTGATCTATCCTGGTGCTAATCATTTGTAACTCTGGTTACTCTCCTTGCTCTAACATCCAGTCATAATGCAAAAGCTGAGCGCGCCCGGCTGTTCCGTTTTTGTAGTTTTGCAAATGACTTTTCGTTGGCATCATGTCTGTCATACGGAACTGCATTCTTTTTTTCTCATTCAAAAATATCCAAATGCTATAGAGTGGAATACGACGTTCGCATCATCCCTTTATGCACTTTCTGGTTTTAAAATACAAAATTTTTCTGTTCGCCCATGCAGGTATTTAAAGACTTAGGTATTTCAACAAAATACCACAATCCAATACCTTTTTATGGGTATGGGTGGAATATCAACTTAAATATTGTGTAAGGGAGAGTCATATTATGGGGGGGGGGGGGGGACGGAAATTGAGGTCTGTGTCCAATGCGCACAATTATAAGTAAAGAGAATATTTTGTTTTACTATCCCGTTAAAATGTAACATCTTATCTCCCTTGATGACTTCTGATAGAGCGATGACGGAAGCTTCGAAAGTATTGTGCTTTTGAAAAAGTACCTAAAATGACTGAGAACAATAGGACCTATACAAATTTCAAAGTACCTTAAGCAGAATTAAAGGACTTTAAAGGCCTTTTTTTGACATTTCAAAATTAAAGCATTTTAAAGGACCTAAAAGGACCCTATGAACCCCGACAGACCCATCGCAGAGTGATGTCAGTTTGCGCTGTGGACTGGCTGCCCCCAGTGTTTAAGAACTGGTCCTAGGGTTTGTGGGCTGGGTCGGATCTCCTTTCCACATGCAAGGAAAATATGAGGCCAGTGGGCCCTGCGACTGCAACGCTCATCCTCTGTAATTTCCTGGGTCTAATGTGTCACAAGAATGACCTGGGTAACCTAGTAATTTATATATGCTAGACACATGGCATATGGTGAGAACATTGCCTGCTGGGTCAGCTGAGGGAAAGTCATTCTATTTATAGTAACTTAGGGTCAGCTGCATTGCTCGGGTATAACTCTCTAGTCAGGATGTAAGACAGGACTAGAACCTAAGCTTTATGTCTGTTGCACTGCTACCAGCTAAAGCAAATAATCAAGAACAAATGAGGACAGAGTGCTATAAATCATCAAACGACAACCCCAACAAAGTACTGGCAGCGCTAGACACAACCGTATGCTGACGTATGCAATCAAGGGAGCCTACCGTACCCAAACACGTAGCAAAGAGGAGTCGAAAGTAAGGAGTTCCTTACTTTCGACTCTCATTAGACCGTACCCAAACACGTAGCAAAGAGAGAGTCGAAAGTAAGGAACTCCTTACTTTCTACTCTCTCTTTGCTACGTGTTTGGGTACGGTAGGCTCCCTTGATTGCATACTTCAGCATACGGTTGTGTCTAGCGCTGCCAGTACTTTGTTGGGGTTGTCGTTTAAAGCAAATAATAGTCAGGAACTATGGCGTAACTTTAGTCCTACCAGGGTGTAGGCATAAAAGTGGACTAGCGAGCCCGCAAACGAGAATTTGTCTTTAGAAACAATTTGCTCACGTTAATTTCAGTCTCGGTGATTTTTGTTTTTCAAGGCTGATAATGCCAAAATGTAGCATCAGAGCAGTGACAAGACTGGCCCATTCATTTGCATGAGTCAGTTATATTCCCCCCACCCCCCACCCCATGTAGCAACAGGTCATGAGCTCGCATTAAACGGCTTAATGGTTTTAATTCTGGACACCAAACATGAAGTTGATTGAAGTAATCAATCTTAGAGGACATTATTTTGAAGGCAGGTTGTCAACCAAAATGCTATAGCTTCTTGCACCGTTTTCATGTGTTGGAAAGGGTAAAAAAAAAACTGGACACAAGCCAGGAATCAAACCAGCGAGGTTCAAAACAATATTGCTGGCTCTTGCCACTACACTAACGCCTGTTAAATTTAAGCCGATATTTTAGAACATAACCATATGTGCACTCTAACACCGAAGAAATGCTTATGTTTGCATTTGTGTGTAAAGATGTTGAAGACTTTATAATAGAATGCACAAGTCTTCTCCAGCATGGTGCACACAATATGCTAGACTCTAAAGCTGTCCTTTCAAACTTCCTGTTGGTTCCATTAAATAGCAATTCTCACTTTGGTTTGAACTCAGCTGTCACTGGCAGAAATTTTAACAGAAAATAATGCTGGAGAAATATGCGAGAATCCACACTTCCACAAGAAAGGTTTGCTTAATTGCTTCTAACATTGAAAGTGTAAGCCATGAGTATGCTAGGTTACCATGTGACTTGTCGCTTTGAACATCTTTCCCCAGACTGTCACGGTGTCAGCCAAAATGTGTTCAAAAAAATACAAAAGCCATGTTATTGTGCAGGGCAAATGGCAAAACATACAACAGTCAATTGCAAAATATTTACTCATTAAATAATTTTTTTTCAGAATTTTGTTTTATTGTAGCCAGTGAGTTTTACTTCAACCAGAACAGTGCCCTATTTAGTCCAGACGTAGATAGTTGCGGCCATAGCTCTGAGCAATGCAACAGGCGAAAACTGGTTTGGTTCAGGACTAGCTATACCCGACTTGGTTTAGTCAGATCTAATAGGTGACTACACCCAAGCAGTGCAACAAGCTGCTGATCTAGTTCATTCTGTAGGGTAGCCAGCCAGGCAAGACCAGATGTGGTGGCAGTTGCAATCCTGTCCAGCCTGCACTCCACAGAATACATGTAACTGCGGAGGGCCTGAATGAATATTTAGGGATTACATGTCTTCAGCATACCACCTTGTCATCAAGCCACGAATAGTCATCATTTGTATTTAACAGGGGCATGAGGCAGCCCAAGAACTGGTTGGATGCTGGTTGTTCACTCACATTAACGTGTCGATGAGTGCTGGTTCTTGGCCAACATTTATGGATGCTCTCCCACTTGTGCTGTGCCGTTGGATTTTGTTTTGTCATACAAAATACACTATAGCATGGCTACAGATCTTTCACCAGTGTTCCTGTGTGATGCAAGCCGTCTTTGGCATCACGATGTTGAGCATTGTGAGCCAAATATTCTTGGTGTGTTTCAGGGCAAGCTGACATTGCAGGAGAAAGAAAAATATATTAACTTGTCACGCTGGTTTGACAATGTGAGTTAAGGCACATTTGCCTGAACATTATTTTGCATTTTTACCTTCTGCTAAGAGTTCAACATGGAAAAATTGTGCACTTAATGCTGACAACCATAATTTACATTTCTCATGGATGCTGCAATGTTTTGTCAAGTACTGTATTAAAGATCTGCCTGATTTTTTTTGGGGGGGGGGCAGGGAAGGTGGCAAGTGGGGATCGTTTGAAGCATAGGAAGAGCAGAATCTAAATATTTTTTCTTGGAACATGCACAGATCCAGCAGGATGCCACAGTTCGCCAGACTCTCCATCTCCTGCCATTTTCAAGATCTACTTTGTACACTTGATTGTAGTAATTTTACATGCGACTGGATGGAAACCTCGTTTCATTTTGAAAAATCAGTAATGCAGGGAACAAGCTTTCTTCAGTGTTCATGATATAAATTATTGCTGAAATCATCACTTGTTCTTTTCTTAATTTCCTAGAGAACCAAGAATGAGTTGTGTAAGCTTTCCTCCTCCTTTCCAGGCACAAAGGCATTTCACCCTATGCCTTATAAATGTTTAAATGGAAAGCAGACAGAAGATCTGAACACATGCAAACCATCCAATGATCAGAAACCAAAACCCCTTTATCCCTTTCTGCCTGAATCTGCCAGAGAAGTACATTCAAGCATCACTATGAGGAAAACATTCATAATCAATCTTCCATCACAAAAACAAACTGCCTCACAGATTAATTAGTTTTATTTGAGCCCTCTGAAGTCTACATGGGTTGATGTATGAAACGAGGACCTCACACAAGATCTGATGGCGCTAGCTGGCAAATGAGCTAGGACGTCTATACATTTATTCGAGCACAATAACTTAGTCATGAGGTGGAGACAATGTGCATGTAGATGATTTCTTTAGGGGCAGGGGGTGTAAATGAGGAACATTAAACATGTACAACAAAAAAGAAAATAAAAATGTCACCATTTATATATAAATACAGTCGGAACATCAACTTCCTCTACCAATAATCTCCCCCCACCTTCCCTTCGGTCCATTCCATCATGCTTTCTGATTAACTTGCTGCATTATTCCACAGAGTCAAGCAAATGCAGACTGGAATGGACACTTCTCACACTTTCATCTCTCCGTCAGTCAAACAAGTAACTTGCCATATATAACACAATAAAAATGTCCCTTCACCACCATACTGTGCACAGTAGCAACCTTATGCAGTGTTCCACATCCAGAAGAGTACACAGTCTAGCTCTGGGAAATCTTTTCTGTTCGGCTCTCACTGTATTTGTGAGGTAGTTCCAGCTTCAAGCTTCACTGTTCATCCCCTCTCCACCCCTTTGCCTCCCCCATTCTTCCCTTCTCTCACATACTCCAAACCCAGTTTTCCCATTGCAAAATAATCATGGATAGAGTCTTCAGTAGTATGGCAAGTTTGGCAAAGTGAGCAAATGATATGAATGGGTACCTGGAGAGAAGTTGTATGAGCACAAGGTACTACTTTAATAATTGTCTTTTATCGTGCTAGAACCAAGAGCCCCCTCTTTCCACCAATCCATGCTACCTGCCTAGAAATCAACAAACACACAATCACACACACACACACACCACCACCACCACCTCTGAATATTTTCCCAACAGCATCCATACATTATATACACCAACAGACAAACCCCTCTAGCCTCTCACGCCCAATGAGCAATCCCTAAGCTGTGCACAGATAGGATGGTGAAGGACTCACAAAGAAATTTTTTTAAAAATCAAAAAAATGCAACCTTCCTTTCAGAAAAGTTGTGGGCACATTGGCAAAGTTAAAAAAACCATTAAAATTTCACAGACCTGCCATTAACATTTTTTAAGCAGGGCGACTGGGACAGGCTCGCTGGCCACAGTCGGAGGCTAGAGTCTGCGTGTATTGGCAGGCTAGTTCATTCCAACAGTGTGTGACTGACATGTCGGCCCACAACCATCTCTTCCCGACCTCTACCTCTCGTAGGGCAGCCACTGAAATTTCAAATGAAGCCCTGCACTAAAATATGGTCGCCCAACACATGGTTACTTAGTACAAGACTGCACACAGTTGCACCTTTAGAACTTGTATTTAAAAAATTGGATATGTTACAACTAGACTGATGTCAAACAATCTCTCAATCATGCCAAAATATCAGAAAGGGATCCCCACCTACTTACCCCTCCTACGAATTTGGCTCTGTGTATCACTATTGAAATGCAAGTAGACGAACATAAGATACAGCTAAAAACAACACCCTGACTTGCTCATCCATTCACACTTGTTAAATCTAAACCTTTTCCTAAGACTTCAAATAAGATCACCTTTTTTAAGGGCAGTTCTCAATACAGTTTTTTAAAAAAAGTAGATGAGATGGTTCATGAAGAGACTTTGATTTTTGCACCATATATATAAATATTTACATGAATGTGAGCAATTAGTCCATACAGTCCAGCAAAGTAGCTTCAGAGAACACTGGGCATTTGAAACAAAACAGAATTTTAAAAATTCTCTTACACATGAATGACTCAAATGATTTTACCATGATGAAACATGCTTCCCACTACAGGGCCATGTAACAAGAACTACACCAAACAGCCAAGGCTTGTTAATCACCTTGGTGATGAATGCAGTAGACAATATTTATCTGAAAAACATGCCCACCCATCACCCTCAGAAGGAAGATTTTTAAATTTTAAACCCGCACACATCTCAACAGCCTGATTCTGAAAAAGCAGTTTCAACAGGGGATGGGTGGGGGATCCACTGCTATAAAATTACAGTGTGGAGGGTTTTCTCGCTCTCTCTCTCTCTCGGGAAACAAATTGATGAATGCTATATGTACCCCACCCCCCACCCCCGTTACTGTGTTAGCAACGGCATACAGCTCTGTAAAAAGACAAACGAAGAAACCTCAGTATCAAACAGCCCTAACAAATTTGCAATGATGTCTCATTTGTGGCATATCACAACGACTTTTTGATGTGGACTAGACTGAATATAAGTAACATGATGATAAGGCAAGAGACCCAAAGCTGCCTGGAGCCCTTAGGTTTTTGTCAGAAAGGATGGAACAAAGAACTGGGCTCAAGGATGTGAATGCACTCAGCAATATTCCAATTCCTCACTACTACAATGCCTGCCAGCAGTTGTCAAATGCTCTGAGCACGCACATTTCTCAGAGCTGCATGAACGGCTGCAGAGAATGTCTTCTCAAATGACAAGGCTGCAAAGTTTTCAACTTGGATTCAGAAAAAAATAAATAAAACCCACACAGGCATACACGAGAACTGTCAATGATCACTAAATGTCACAAATTTCACATGGGAACAAAACTGTCATTCTGGGGAGGGGATGGGAGAAATGAGGGGGTTGGGGTGGACAGAAAGCTTTGAACAAGGACAAGCTCACTGTTTGAACGAAACACACGAAAGCAACTGATTTCCTGGCTATTTTAAACAAAGTCAATATTCTGGCAGGTCTTTCTGAACTATTTGCCCCTTGGATGCAGAATTTAACATATAAAGACTGTTTACTATGTTGAAAAAAAGATGAATCAACAAGACTCCATATACAGCTGTAGTGACAATCAAGAGTGTACGATTCTGAGAATAACAACTTCGCAATAAATTACTCATGGAAGGAAGGAGGCAACTAATGCTGGCACTGAGCAAAGAGTAACTCCATGACTTGTGTTTACCAGCATCGGAACCTCTCCCTCGACTGCAGTTTATAATTTAAATTAAAAATTTCTCCACCTTAATTCAGGACAATTTTGTATAAATATATATACGCGTATATATATTCACGAAGCTATCCATCAGCATTACAAATGGCGCAATCTCAGCTGAAATTAATGATCATTATTTTTGTGCCAAGGGCTGACTAGCAGTAAAGAACATGTAGCTAGTGCAAAAGGTACCCCGCCAAGTGAGTAATACTTTCCCAACCGCCTGGGGAAGCCAGGTATTAAAACACGAAGGGGGTAGGAGTCACCAAGTCTTTAAGCCATTGCTCCCCTGTTGTAAAACTGAAGCTCCGTTCTTTCCACCATGAAAGGCAGCTTTTACTCGCATATTTGATAAAAATATTTGTTTTGGAAGAGTGGGGGTGGCCAGTATGGAAATAAAAATTAAAGGTAGGTTTTCTTGTGGGGAGGAGGGAGGGAGGGAAGAATTGCCTGAACGTTCACGGTATTCTGCACTGCAGTGTATTTCTGTGTGTTATAATAAGTATTATAGATGTATAGCAAACATGCACTTATTTCTTTTAAACTCAGTTTTGGGCAGAGTAGCTGTGTTTCATTAATTGTTAATAAAGCAAAAGAGTGATTAGCTTGACAAACTGGTTTGTCATAAAACAGTTAGATATGCAAGGTCTAGGACGACATTTCAGGGGGAGGGAAAGAATGGAAGAGTACAGCTGGCAGCACATGGCTTGAAGACTGCTTCCATTTCATTACTCTTCAAACAATCCTGATGACGATGTTTCTGTGTTTTTTGATCTCAGAGACAGCAACAGATTGTGATGGGCTGGGGCATGAGCCAAGTGCACAGGGGCAGAAGCAGAGAAAGTTGTGACAGCACACAAGCCAAACTACAAAACCACAGTTTCGGAGGCAATGGGGTTGCAGCACTGACACCTGTCTACTTCAGTAACCCACGTGGCTGTAGATGTATTAAAAATATAAATGGTAAATGATACAAGATTTAAGATGTGGAAACAAAGAACTAAAGTACTGCTGGGGAAAAAAAGAAAAGGAAAGCTGGCAAAGGACATCAACAACCTTGTGCCTTATTTAAAAAAAAAAAAGTTGGATGCAAAAGTACCATCAAGACAAAAGCAATGAGGCTGGAAACACCCTCAAAGACAAAGCCACGTGGGTGAGCAAGTTGCTCAAATTTTAAATAAAAAAAAAAACAAACCAAAACAATTCTTGTCAAGACATGCGTTTGTCACTACAAGAGCATAACAGAAACTGGAAAGCAAAATCTACGGAGAGCAAAAAACAAGGCATCATCGCTCCTTAGCCCTAGCCCCCTGTAAATGCCTGCTGCCTCTGAGAGCAAGTGTATAGCACCAACATTTCATGTTCCAAATGTGTCAAACAGTCAGTGAGAAAAACCATACGAGTCAATAATTTAGTACAAAATTCCACAGTTATTGCATGAAATACTCGGGATGGTCGGCGTCTTTTTCAAACCGTTTTGCCTCCTCCTGCATAGATTCTTTAATCTTTAGGATAGCTGCGGATTCAGTATGGTCCTGAAAATTTAAAAATTAGATAAAAATTAATTGGAAGAAACATGGAGAGGTGTGTATGCACATATAAAGATATATATAGGGAGGAGCGGGAAGGAAGAAAACGGACTCAACTGGAGTGATTAACAGATGCCTTGGTTATATTTACCAACACAGAAATGTACAGGTGTAACAGTATTTGACCTATTCTTGCACTGAATGCAGGCTCCAACATGAGGCCAAGCACATCTATGGCACGCTTGAATTTTATGCTCACTGTTTAGTTCTGAAGCCGGCAAAAATGTAAAAAGTGTAACTCTTAAGGCTTGAGCAGAAACAACCGTTTGACATGCATGGGCAAAACAACCTGCCCAGGGTCAACAGTGACAGCAGCAACAGAGGTAAGCCAAACTAAGTATATGTGTATTTACAGGCAACACACCATGTCAAGTACATGAATTTTTTTACCCCCCTGATGTGGGCGCTGTTTCAAAAGAATTACAGTAGATTCTGTGTGCAGCTCAGCAACCATCTAAAGAATGGGAACAGTGAGATGCATAAATGACAGGCCCAGTCTGTCACTAGTAGTCTTGCTGTCCATTCGTTTCATTTTTATGAGCTTACCCTCTTTGGAGTTACGGGTGGGGTTGCTTACCCTCTTTGGAGTTACGGGTGGGGGTTGGGGTGTAGTTTGAAGGGCTTTCTTGTTTGCTGCTTGCAAGATCTGAACTGTTCTAGCTTCATCAAGATTGTTTGACAGGTACCATATATTACAAGACTCAGGTACAAAAATGACCATATAAAAATCCTCAAAATACTGTTTTGTTCATTTTACCCCCCATCCTCTTCCCACACTGGGAAAGGGGATGTAAATAACAGTCCAGTATTTTGTAAAAAGAACTGTAAACAATAACATAGAAATGTAAAACACTGTCAACTTGTAAGGGAGCAAGAACAAGTGTTTTAAAAACTAAACAAAGGACAGTAGTAAGAACAGAAACAGCTCTGCCACCCAAACCGGATGTGATAACCTCCACCTATAACTGCTTATGCCCTCAGGGGACAATAATGTCTAACTTGGCCACGTGTGACTGACAACCATTTATCAATGTCTGAAGTGATCGCACTTGAAACGCTGGCTGT
Source organism: Lanistes nyassanus (assembly GCA_004794575.1). NCBI lineage: Eukaryota > Metazoa > Mollusca > Gastropoda > Architaenioglossa > Ampullariidae > Lanistes > Lanistes nyassanus. The sequence continues at coordinate 278,225 of SMGT01008022.1, read as the reverse complement.
AAATTATAACTATTTCCTTCTGCTAAGTGATTTCCAAATACAGAAAATGTGATACTGATCACGTCACAAATGGATGCCTCGATCTTGCCATCACAGCTGACTTGGTTGGCAGAGCTACATAAAAAAAACAACTAAATCTACAAAGCGCCAGGCCACTGATTAAGCATGCAATCCCATAACCAGCATGAAATACATGAAGAATGAGTACAGAAGGAAAAAACCAAAATAAGAGGCACACACTGGGAGGGCTCAGGCCAAAGGGATGGGATGGGTTAAGAAAGATGATGAAGGCGACTGAAGCCATGAGATGTCATAATGAACGTTGTAGGTCTTGTGACTGCGTGCAAAAAAAAGGAGGGGGAGGGAAATTGTCAAGTTGTGCATTCAAAAGATCTGCTATTGCCCTTTTTGGATAAAATATAAACTCTTCATTCTCTCCCCTCTTGTCCACTTTTATTCTTCTGACCTCAGCACTGTCACTCTGTGCTAACGACTAGGAAGGTTTTATGCTGCTGGTAGTCACAATAAAACCAAATGGAGTTCAAATGACCAAAAAAAATCCAGGAGCATGGAGCCGCAGTATACCTGTCTCTGGACAGCAGCCACAGTGTGATCAGCAGTGTGCTCAGAAAACCTCTCAGAATATGCCAGTGTACTCAGAATACCTCCTTGCTTCCATGATGGCATATTACATTGTCAACATTCATTACGTAAAACATCCACAGTATCACATCCCATGGAAGTTAGTACCTACTGGGCTACTCTAGCACTGTTACAAGCTGTCTAGATAAACTCTGTACTGTGAAGAGTTGATTTTTTTCCTCTGACATCTTCCCCAACTTCTCTTCTTCTGTTTGCTTTGCAGGCATGGAGTAAGTGAGGTAGGGTTGGGAAGTACGGAACAGGATTTTGTGAGGGTTACAACATTTGACGTAATAACTGCTGAGTGCTAGCACGGTAGCAACTACTTAAAACCTTAGTTAAAACAGTGCCAATTTTTGTTAGCAAGTGGTGCTTATGCCACATTATTACAGGTAAGAAGACAAAGGCTCTATAAATTACATCTTTTGGACATATTGGTGATACACTTTCAAGCCTAGTACTGGTACATTCTTGTTTCAGTAATTCACAATGAAGGTGTAATGAGATTGTCACTGATTTGGTCTCTATGATTTCTAGCACATAACAAACGAGAGAAATTTTTTCCTGCTTACAAGTCCACACAGTGAACTGTCCTATCTGCTGGGTTCATAACGAGTAGCAACAATATAAAAGGAAAAATCTACAGCATGATGTGGTTTTCCCCTTAACACAAGGGAACTGAGGAAAAAAGTGAGATCTGCTCAGAATAAGGATACAGATAATAACAGCCATACATTTCTTCATGCCTGGCAAACATACACACATATAGAACAGATTGATGATAGGCAGATGGCCGGACATGTGTAGGGGGAAAAATTATTGATGAATAATGGAAACAGCACGAGCAACATGAAATCTGGACAGGGCACGGGTGCTGGGGCTGGGGGCAGGGCAAGGAAGGCTGGCCAGGAGTAGGAGAAATATGGGCGTGCTCACGAGGCCAGGAAACTTACGCCATCTTGATAGGGTCCCATGGAGTAGCCGCCCATGTCCCCAGCCCCGCTGACAGGGGGCAGGTCATCTCTGGGTGTTCCACGTCCATTGGCGGGAGAATTCTTCATCACGTCCATGTCACCTACATCCACAGTCAGTGCAACTTGCTGTCAAGAAGCTTGCTTTCCCAAGAAATAATCTCAACAAATTCATCTACCTTCAGTATTTATCTCTGTGGGGTACAAGACATCTTGCCCTTTAATTGCAATGGGGCCAGCTTTATCATCAGTCTGTAACCAATTCCGTTAAAAAAACAATCTCCCAAAGAAGTGCATGCCAAGATTCTTACAGAAAAGGTCAGTGTCTATTGCCGTTTCAAGATCAGATATTAGTAAACAGAGAAATCTATTAGACTTGCGGATTTATACAGTTGTTACAACAGCAAGATTTATAAGCTTGTTGGAGCAGAAGGATTTATAGCTTTATATTATTTATAAAGCTGTTGGAGCAGAAAAATTGATAAAGTGGTTGGAGAAGGATTTACAAAGTTGTCGGAGCAGGATTTAGAAATGTTTTGAGCAGAAGGATCTACAAAACTGTTGGAGGTTTTACAAGCTGTTACAGCAAAAGTTTTTAGCTCTTTAGACTTTAAGCTTTGTCCATGGCCAAGACTTTCATCCTGTGCTTCACATGCACACACAGAAATCATCAGCTATCTCTACAATCACTGTATGTAACAGGATGCCATGGCGGCTTTTAAAACTTCTGGATACCCATCATACTTAGCTCCAAAATCTCACTCCAACTTGTCCTCCACCTCCTAACCCCGCCCCCCAGTCTGTGAATCCATGTACCCGTACATTTGTCAGGCAGACAAGTGGGAGCAAGAAAAAAGAGACAGAACCCATGCTCTGCCAATCTGGCCATGTCAAAATGGCTAGATTATTGAAAATGCTCAACATGGAGTGTCTGCCAATCTGGCCATGTCAAAATGTGCTAGATTATTGAAAATGCTCAACATGGAGTGTCTGCCAATCTGGCCATGTCAAAATGTGCTAGATTATTGAAAATCCTCAACATGGAGTGTCTGCCAATAACCATGAGAGGTTCTGCAGAGTCAGCAACCAAGGCCACCTCACAGCACCACCATTAACCAAGTTCTACTGTTCATGTCTGGTCTCAGTGTGTGAAGTACATATATTTTGGCAGGCATTTCATTTCGCAAAACTCACCATTCATTACAGGTGGCATATCTCCAGGTCCCATCGACATGGGCCCATCAGGTCCTCCCATAGGGAACTGCAATAAATCCAAAATGTAACACCTTTGCAGTGTGAAAATTTCACTGGTGTTTTTCTCTATTTGGTACAGAACTTTGCAGAAAATGCCACCGATTCCAAAGACGTGAAAATCAGCTACCTATAGTTATCAACCACATAGACTAATTTTCGTTTGGCAGCTGTGTGAATCTGGGGTTTTCACAGCCCAGGGAGACATGAGAAAGAGACTTACTCCAGGCATTCCTGGCATTCCCGGCGGCCCTCCGGGACCAGGTTTCATCATGTACATTGCTTCCCCTGATCCTGCAGAGTCTGTAACAGAAAGCAACGCATGCCATTTTTGCTTCCCATGGTTGTTTTGTGTAATAAAAGTACAGTCAAACCGTCTACCACTGAACTTCCTTCAACATATCATTGCATCAGGCACAGTATTTACCCACATTTTTACTTCTTTTTTTGCACTGTTCACTGGTAACATCTAATAACCTTCAGGGTTTCAAGCACACCTTCCCTAAGAAATTTATGCCAGCATTTCTCAGTATTTCAGATACACATCTCCCCCAGCACCAATGTCTTTTTTTTTTAAAAAAAGTATTTAAGCTGTGTACATAACCAGTTAGGTATGGGATGCCATAGAGAGGAATCTGCGAAGTATGTTTTGTAATGGGTTCAACTCTGGTTTCTAGCAACAGGTATGCAATTTTACTCTAGAGCCATATCATACCAGTCTGTTCTTTCTGTAGCTATACAATGTATGATGTAGCTGAACAAGCCACTCTGCAGCTTTGCCAAAAAATTTTCTATCCATGCATCATCTCTACAGAAAGGTTAGTTTATCGATATTGTGACTGCAACTTGGTACAGAATGTATGGATCAATACAAGCACTGCATGGTTGTATAGAGGAATTATACAGTGAGTGGAATTTATTATATGACATTAATGCTATGCAAATTTCCCTCTTGATGGCTCATGGTTAGCCCCCCAACCCCTTTCCCTGCCAAAAATAAACCTGTACTATACATTTAACTTAATGTACTGCATTCCTTTAATTAGATTACAAGCAAAGCTGCCTTAAAATTTTATCAGTAATACATCACCACCCACTTCCCACACGTATTCTGGATAAAAGGTAATAATATATGCAGTGGAACTGCAAAACAAAGCTTTCCATAGGAAAAAAGACCTACTCAGATTACATACAAGACAGGCTTTCTCATGCATGCATGGGTAAGACACACCAGTAAGATGTGATAGGCAATGGGGAGGGAGAGAGACGGCACTCAGCAGCATGCACATATGAACAGAAAATTTCTGGTGTAACCGACACAGAAAAGAGGCAAAAGTTATCTTAAAGCGCATAACCTTTTAAATCATTCGATTTCAGACAGTGCAAGAGGCAAGTTAACAGGAAGTGAAGAATCTCAAGCAAAAAAAAAAAAAAAAAAGTCCCCATACTTGGCCGTGACAAGTCTTGTCGGTGATGACCAGGCCATACCATGCCAGGCTGACCTTGGGACAGTGGGTCTTTTATTCCAGGAAAAAAGGATAGATAAAAAGATTAAACTTTAGGCAACATTTTCATTTGCTAACAGACAACAGAACAAAGAAAATTAATACTTCAAAGCTAACATATAATATGAAAACATGAGATACAGTATCAAAGTTAACCCTTATACTGTGGGGTATATAATGAAATACCCAAGCAAAAATCACACTTAAATCGAAGGATGCATGGCTGCCATGAGCTGTAATGCACTCGACAGGCCCATCGTGCTGTAAGGGTTATCTTCGTGTACCACCAAATGAGCATTTTATGGGATGAATATAAGGAGAGAAAAACAGTCATCCAAACACCGGCAATGTCAATTTTATTCCTGCAACACCCCACCCACCAAAAAAAAAAAAAAAAAAAAAAAACCCCAACAAAAATTCCATAACACTGGGACCCACCACTGAATCTTTTGTAAGGTAAATCATTAACTTCATGCATAAATCCACGTCCAAGTGGCTCAAGACTTAAAAGTACAACCAGAAATAAATGTTTAGCTGTGTTCACTACTCTCTGATGCTGCTCGACACCTTTTGTAGTAAAAAGATGAAAACTGTTTTACTCTTCTCTGCACCTACCTTGGGGACTTGGCATGATGGGTGTGCCTGGTGGCCCTCCTGTCACTGGGGGTCCTCCTTGTGATACAAAATCCTGTTACAAGCAACAAATGCCTCAGTTTATAACACAGGTTACACACTCTTCTATATACAACACAGGTAATAAACTCTTCAACTTACAACGCAGTTAATAAACTCTTTAAATTATAATACAATAAACTCTTCAACATTTACCACACTTAACATGCACTTCCATTTATAACAGAATAACACACACAGAAGGGTTAAACTTCAAGTACTGGGACAGAATTTATAACAGAATTAACAACACCAATAAGAAGGCTCAGACTATCTTGTGAAACGTGATATAACACATCAAGAAGAAGAAGAAAAAATACTGGAAATGATTGATACAGTTATCTTCCAGCATTCACTAAAAAAGTTCCTTTAAAACTAGGACAAAAATCTTTCTTACGTTATAACTTCCTGGTGATGCCGATGAATAACTTGACATCTGCGAAAGAAGACCACAGCAATTTTAATCCGAAAATGAGAGATTAAGGGCTACCATTCTAACTTCATGTTTGGAGAGGAGCAAGTGTTTCAAGTCTAATTAGTGTTATGAAAAGGAAAGTTACTCAGTAAAAATGAAATTCACTCAACGTGCAATTTACAGGTTTTGTTTTAAAAAAAATTAAGGACTGAGCAGAAGGTGGTGAGATTAGAGTGAAAGAATGAAGGTACAAAACTTCACCATTTGTTCTCATGTAAAAACCCACTAAGTGTTCCCTCCCTCAATTTCAGGGACACAACATTTTTCTTCCTCTGCACATTCTTTCATTGTTGATTCTTCTGATGGTTTGTACACATACTGGGCAAAATGAAGATTTAGTTTATGTTATACAGCAAAGGCTGGTCAGCTCTTCCCACCTCCTTCCTCGATAAGCTGAACGATGAAAGATGTGACCACATGTACTTACAGATGACGACGTAGGTGGCCATGGTCTGCTGCCTTGTCCTGGCCCACCAGGCCCTCCTGGCCTGAGACAAGATGCAAAACTCGTTTGGCAAATACAATAAATCCATCACAATGCCATGCAAACATGAACATTCTTTCAGCAGTTTGCAAGATTATGCATTATGCAGTTGATGATCTGTTGTCTATATTTTTCAAACTCAAGTAATAAAGGAGTTGGGGGAAGAGATTTAGTGAAGGATTGGAAGGGGAAGGATGGTTATTATTCTTCCAAATGGCGATGTCGAGCTTGGCGACTTCCTGCATAGTCTGTAAGTAAGAAATGATTTTACAACTACTGGCACCATACATGGACAATTCTGCTTTCAAGTACTAAGGGACACATTTTTAAATGATGAAATCTGTGCAACAATCCAGAGCAAAAGATGCATGTGCTGGCACCAGTTACCCCCCCCCCCCCATACACACACCAGTGCAGGAAAAAACCTTGAGCACATGCACTAATAATAATAATAATAATAATAATAATAATAATAAAACAATCAAGAAAAAGAAAACCCTGGAGAGCTTACATGGACATCGGTGGCATGCCTCCAGGCCCTGGACCCATATTGGTGTTTGGTGGAGGTCCTCTCATACCATAATTCTGTAACGAGTCGTAGGGGTTCATAGGACCTGGCATGCGACCTCCTGGGTGGCTCATGCGCTGCATCGGCCCCATGCCTGGATGACCTTTGCACAAAGAAATAAACATAGCGATTACAGGTCGTTCAAAACACATCTAAGTACTCTTTTCCCCCTTTTGACATCCATTCCTACTTAACCGTTAATCCCCGCAGAATTAGTTTCCCCCCCCCAACCTCTCCTATCTCTGCCCACCCTTCAAACCTCCCCAAAAGAACCTGTGACACTACAGACATTCACAATCCTGTCAAAGTCCTTAGCTGAACCCTTAAACTCCAAAGCAAAAACAAATTCCCAAATTGAAAATGCCTTTCCAGCTCCCTTTGACCCAAGTTTAGTTTCAGGGAAAATTTAACTAGACACACAATAAATCAGTCTGGATATCTGAAGATTTCTCAAATCCTTTAAGGAAAAAACAAAGGTGCAAGGAGCTCCAGAGGGAAAGTAAAAAGATATTAAGTGGAAAAACAAATACAACGTATGAGCGTTTTCACAGCTGTCAGAATCTGTTTTTACAGGTGTTCTGAATGTAGTGTTGGCTGCAAGTAACTTCATGATGAATATACTGGGTTTGAGGAAAGTGTTTGAGGAAGTTTTCCAAAACTGCCTGCACTGCTCAAGCATGAAATGAAGCTGAGGGTTGGGATGGGACCTTGAAAATATGACAATATGAAAGTGGCCTGCTTTTTACAAGCATGGCAGCCAGCTAACCTTATTTTCTCTTTTTGTTTAAATTATCTTTAAAATACATTCTGGGGCTTTGTTGGGCTGGGGCAATGGGGACGATGGGAGGAGGCAGACAGAACAGAAAATGTGTTCCCCATTCTAATGTCAAAATGTCAACAGCACATATGAATATGATGCTATCCTGCTGGAAAAAAATTCCTGACATCTTTCCATACAAATGCACCACAGCTGCTCTGCTTATGTGAGGCGTACCAAAGCCTGAAACAGTGAAGTTAAAAAAAACTTCTAAGAAATAATCCTTAGCAAACAACTCACTCAGCTCACTAGCTGAACTAGTAGACGAACATTACATGAGGCAATGCAGGGGGGGGGGGAGCCTGCTCTCCACTTTCCTCTTTGTTTTCACTGGTTACCCAGTTGAGGTTTGGTTGCATGGACTTTAGGAAAAAAGCCGTGGTTACGGTTACCTGACCAACCCTATTTTGGGTGGAACTTTTTTTTTTGGGTTACCTGTTTTTTTTAAAGCCCATAAAGAACATAACTTCACTCTAGACCTATATGGAGGACCTCCCTTTTCCCCACTTAATTATCAGTTCTTAGCCAAGGAAAATGACCAGTCTTATGCCACATTTTAGAAGGAAAAAAGGAGACAATTTAATTATGAAAAAGTGAAGGACTTCGGAACCAATGACATTTTTCTTGTACACTGGTGGCCAGTTTTTTCAACTTTAGAAATGTGCACAAACTGAAGGTGGGTGGGTTACAGGTGCAAATAACTGCACAGACACTGAGTGGCTGACCATGGTTTGAGATCAACATGGCATAAAAACAGGTTATGGTCACAGAAGAGCTATCCAGCCCCATGTAGTCTGGCCTTATATCTGATCCCCCATGGGACCTGAAGAACACTGTATCTGCCAAACGCCTGAGAGAAGCACAAAACACCAGGCTCACAAAAATGGCAGCAACGCTGGCCAGAATACAGGCTTGTGCAACACATGATCAGCAGTGGTCAGCATATCTTGGAGATTTCCTTTTGGTTGGCTTGCAACACCAAGGAGACCCCAAGACCTGCTTCTCCCTTCTTGACTGCTTCCCAGTTTTTAACTTTTTGCTGGGAGAGATTTTATGTGTCACCTGGTCTCCAAACAGCAACGAATCACATGAACTGCACTCAACCTAAGCTTAAGCTTAAAATGCAAGCAATACATTGCATCCTGGTTGAGGTGTAGGGCTGTGCTCACGACCATGTGGTGGCCATGTTGGACTTAACTGTTCACACAAGTGAATGAATAGCATGTCATGCATTATCATTACTTTGTACATAGTATCCCTATGCTTTGCACTGTACCCTTACACTGTGTGTCCTTATGATGCACACTGTATCATTATGTTGCCCACTCTATCATTGTGGTCAGTAAAAAGCAAGCAAGTAAACTTTTGCCCCATCTTTCTTGGAAGTCTCAATCTGGCTGTTAGCCATACACTGGCAGCATTCATCGCACCCAACGTCAACAGTACAGAAATACCAGTCATTCAACAGTACGAAACATAATGTACAGAAGAAAATCTCCAAATTCTGTTTCGTCTACTTGCTTTGAATTTTTTCCCCAGCAGGGGTTGTTATAAAAATGGATTTCTTAGCAGTAACAAGTGAAGTACAAAGGCGGAATGAGGGGAAGGCAATCAGACTGCGAAAGGAGGCACTTATTTCACTACCATAGTAATAAAAATCAACCTCTTTCCAGGAATGCAACCAGCCTCTCCTTAAGAGCACTGGCCATCAAATAGTAGTGGCTACATGAAAATGGGAGGGGGGGGGGCATGTGGAGTGCAGGGATTCCACCAAGACCAAATAACCGCCCAAAACCAGGACAACCCCCCCCCCCCCCAGGAAAATCATTCCCCCACACCACCCCTTGGTCATTAGCTTTACATATATAGTAGAAGGGCTTGCACTTACCTCTTAACCCGCCCTGCCACCCACCCTCTCCTACTGATATCAAAGTGTGAAACATTTCAATTGAAATGACAGGGTTTACTGGTCTGAACTGCTTGAAAAGCAACTTTACTGTGTCAAGCACATACTGCCTAGTCAAAGAGAAAAGAATGACGCAGTCTAGTTACACCAGTCCAATACCCTAATTTTTTTAAATACCATATATTACCGAGGCACTTTTGAAGCTGGAAAAAAGCCACTTGGTCTGCAGATGACTGGTACTTGTTATCCCATGAAAGAAAAACGTAAGCTTTCAAATGCATAAAATGGAAGTGCTATTCTTCCTGTGGAAGCCTGCCAATGCTTAATACCCCTACTCTTTGCTTTTCCTCGACACAACAAGGGGTTTCCAAGTCTACTTGGAAACAGTGTCGTACTGTTGCACAGCACCACCTTCCATTTAGTCTCCCAGCAGACTGGAAGCACATTTTGTTCACAGATCAGCAATGATATCCCATATGCTTGGCAGTAAACAAAGACCTCTCCCCTCCAACCCCCCCCCCACCTCTTTGAAAAGGCTTTTTTTTGGGGGGGGGGCGGGGGTGCAGGCTGACAGATGATGTTGCATCAAGGTGGGGGTGGGGGAGAGACCATTTGTGCTATCAACTGTGTAGTATATCAAGTAAGAGGGAAGCCAAATACTGTGTAAGGTTTCAAGGCCATGGAGGCCCGACCTGGGAGACATGGATGAGGGGAAAATACGATAACTGTTCCACTACAGAGAGGCACTTCAATTTCTGCTCAGCCTGCTTCAAAGATTGATTTCAAAGGCATGAAGAGGCCTTCAATTTCCCATCTGCTGGGAGAATAAGCCTGCCAGGAGCAGATGAAAGCAGGGGCTAGAAGCTGACAGGCAGTAGGGGAGATAGCGGCAGTAGTTAACTGCGCCTCACTACACTGCCTGGCGAACGCTTTCACTGAGCCATTGCATGGTCTGCTGTTGCTGGAACTGCATTATCACATTTGCCATCTTCCCACCTAGCCTAATTGCACTAACTTATCAAGTACCAAATCTCTGATGCCATCACTGTAAAGGCATGGAACGTGAGGTCAACCTATGAAGCTGGAAAGACAGCACATGTGACTGTTAGATGAAAAACTATAACATCGTCATCCTAGGAATTAGTGAGTCAAGATGGACAGGTTTCAGACAAAAAGCGCCTCACAACAGAAGAGTTGCCGCTCTTCTCCGGTCATGAAGATGACGATGTACCCTTCACTCATGGAGTGGCGCTAACACTGTCGAAGACAGCCCAGGCAGCAATGACTGGTTTGGAGGCCCATGGTCCATGGACAATAGCTTCCTTCAGTACCAAGAAGTAGATCAGCACAAATGTAATCCAGTGTTATGCCCCAGCAAATGCTCCGCGATCAGCAGGGTGGTTTTTGCATGGATCAATCCTGCACAGACCAAATCCCAATGCTGCGTTATCCCAGAACAGTCACTGGACTAGAACTCACCATTTTTTTAATGTCACTAACTACAAGAAGGCACTTCATAACCGAGACAAGAATTCACATTGGAAGCTGCAGACTGCCAGAGATGATCACCAACATCATCTCAAACTCACATGAGGGAATGACAGAGTGGTCCATGGTGACCAGCTGACTGTTGCTTTTCAAGCACATACAGCAGTGAGGCAAGAATGCCGTCACATTTCTTGTTTCTCCTGACTTGTTTACGAAAACCTCTATAGCACAAAAGCAAAACGGTACCCAGTGGTCACAACTAGATGACCTCAACTTTGGTGATGACTTTGCCCTCCTCTCCCGCACTGACCAACAGATACAGGAAAAGACTAACATATCTGCAGCCAGCTCTGCTCGCTTGGACCTCATTGTCCACAGGCAGAAGACCAAGATCCTCAAGTTCAACACCACCAACCCAGCCTCTATCACGCTGGAAGGCAATACACTACAGGACGGGAAAGGCTTCATTAACCTTGGAACCATCATCAAAAGAAACAGTGGGACAGATGTCGATGTGAAATTCTTGATTCGCAAGGGCAAGGACAGCTTTTCTCCAGATGAATAACATGTTGGCATCCAGAAACATCTCCATTAACAGCAAGATCAGGTTACTGACCACCAATGTTAAATCCTTTCTGTTCTATGGAGCCGAGACATGGAGGACTTGTGTCATCCCCACAAAAAAGACCAGACTTTCATCAACATCGGTCTGAGAAAGATCCTACAATCAGCAACCGAAAACTGCAAGAGATGACATCCTTCCAAGACAGAGATGGGCTGGTCAGATTCTCGGCATACCAGGTTCCAGCACCTTCCCTAACATGGGACCCCAGGAGAAAAAAGAAAAGAGGCTGGTCAACATATACTGGTGCTGTGACCTTGAGGCAGATACCAAGAGTATGGGCCACACCTGGGGACAGCTAGATAGTGGCTCAGGACTGAGATGTCTGCAGGATTCTTGTAGGAAGCCTATGTCCCAGGAGGGATAAAAGGTGATGATGAAAATCTGTTCCCTAAGCAATGAAGCATGTGCTCCAATCTTACACCCGGTAAGTTAATCTCTCCCCCCCCTCCTCCCTGTGTACACAGAATAAATTGCTTTCGCCTTTTGCACAGGCAGGCTGTAAACATCCTGTAAATTAGAGGGTTTGAGTTTCAGTTTGTGCTGTGAGAGATTCCCCCCCCCCCCACCTCAGACATCTTTTTGTGTAATAGATGACAAAATATACATTAAAAAGGATGTCAGTTCATAGTCTAAATGAACTCCTGGCATTCCTTGGCCCTCCCTGAATACTGAAGGTGACAAAAGTGGGGTGGGGGTGGTGCATGCGTTAGGATGCTCCAATGATTGGATTGTTAGGCAGGAGACAACAGGAAATTGGTTGGCTTATTCTCGTTTCTACGCAAAGCATGCAGCTAACATTTCCAGTCTCTGGCCAGCCACTCTGCCTGGAGGAAATCATGTCAGGGAAGATCAGCAGGGAGGAACCTGTTTGCATATGCACTACACAGCCACACAAACACACACGCAATACCATTCTGTGAAGGCAGCAATGCCCAACATAAGCAATCCCAGATATAACCATGAATCACCTCCTTGGATCTGCAACCAACAGCCTTTGAGTGGTTGTTGAAGGACAGATGCGACACCTTCACCTGGGCTCCAGCAAATATTCTATGACCTCGGTGCCTAGTCTCAGATTAGCCAATAACTTTTAAATCTGAGTAAGATTTTATGATGATGTATTGTACTAACGCCGAGAATATTTAAGAGCTGCTTTACTGCTGTTCACCATATTTCCCCATTCTAGACCAACAGGATTGTGTGTTTTGTCTCCCAGTGTGTATTCTTTCCGAAACGAAAGATTTGGTGGCAACTTCACTTCAAACGTTCACACATCCAAAGGTGATCCAAATATGCCAGATAACTATAGAGGGATTGCTTTGACAAGCATTGTTAGCAAGATTTATACCCACATACTGAATAAGAGACCACTTGGGATGAAGGACACAACAATAGAACAACAGGCGAGATTCAGAGCTGGATACAGTGCTGTAAAACGCATATTTACTTTATATGCCTTGAGAGTCTTAGAAAGAAACTCCCAAATTACACGTAGCTTTTATAGACTTTAAGAAAGCCTTAGATTCAGTAAATAGAAACATCCTGTGGTCTATCTTGTGGAAGACCGGGGTAAACAGCAAAATATTGTCTGCATTGAAAGGTACTTTCATATTTCTAAAACTTTTTGACTTGCAGATTAAACCTGTTCTCACCTACACAGCAGAAATCTGGGGCCTTCATGATATGGAGCAAGTTGACAAGATTCAAACGCTAGCCCTTAAGTTCTTTCTCAGAGTCCCCCAGTGTTCATCGAACAAGATGATCTATAGTGAGACGGGACGGTACCCATTATCAATATGTGCAATGATAAAGTGTTTTAGATACTGGATAAGGTTAACTCAACTGCCAACATGCAGAATATGCCGTCAAGCATATGAAATGCTCGTAACGTTAGATGGCCAGGGTAAATGTAACTGGGCTACCAACGTAAAAAAACTTTTTACTTTTTATTCAAGAATAGGTTTGGGATCGTTTGGGAGAACCAGGCAGTTGGTAACGATAAGATTTTGTCTGAAGTGAAGGATAGGCTCGTAGCCATAAACGCACAGCAATGGAACACTGATCTAGAAGCAAGCAATAAATACGGATGGTATCTTACATTTAAATCTGAACTGAGAGCAGAGAAGTACCTTTCCGATATTTTAAACCGAAGACTCAGAAACTGTCTGCTAAGATTCTGGTTATGTGTCTCCCAATTTAAGAATCAAAAAGCATGGTACTCTATGGAAGATGGAGAGGATGTGTGTGATGCATGTGGACTTTAGTGGGAGTGTACTTTATTTTGGAGTGTCAGGCATATCATGACATCAGGGTTAAATTTATAGATCAACGCCATTTTAAACAACCCAACATGGAGCCAGCTATTCTTACTTTTACAATCTGAGAATACGAAAGAAATGGTTAATCTAGCCAGATTTATCCACTTAGCACTGGACAGAAGACAGAGACCACCATAAAGACAAAAGCTTTCGTGGAGTTGATCGTGAATGGCCTGCTGTATAACCAGTAGATATACAGGTTATTACCACGACTTTCAAGGCACTGGTGTACGAATCATGTAACATGTTCATTGAATCTAATGACCAGATTTAAATTTTGCTTCGAATGTGAAGCTGAATGGATGCTTTTGAATGTGAAGTTGAACGGATGCGTATGCAATGCAGTTATGTAAATTTTTTTAATCTAGTAATCTCCCCCTTGTTAAAGGACAGTGGTCTTATCACAACAAAGAAATAAAAATCGTAGTAGGGATTGGTACTCAAGTTCCCATTCCATCAATGAGCTACTCTAAGGAACAACATTGTGATCTACTGTTCCACTGCTTTACACAAGTTCTGGCATGGGAAGTAATTCTGCACTGGTGGAGGGGTTATAAGGGGGAGGGGGGATAACAGATGACATTCTAGAGCTACAAACAGCCATATCGCTGAAACGGTGGACAATCATGGACATGGTGAACAGCGTTCTATCAGGTTTTATTAGCAGCTCCAATAAATCACCCCGCATTACATTTTTAATTTCTCCTTCCTAGGAAAGAGACCTAAAGGGTGGGAAGGAGGCCACCCTGGAAAGCGCACAGGCAGAATTTTAAAAGACACCCCAGAAAATTGCCTCTGCGGGCCCTTTGCAGAACGATAATTCAAACTTTTTCTCCTCCCGGTGATAAAAGGAGTTGGGGGAGAGGAAGGGGTCGAGGGACTTGGAAGATATTGGATGTTGATTGGAAGAGATCCGCCCATTCAGGGGAGTAGGGGAGGGGGCAGAGCCAGTGCTTGACATGGCTCTCTCGGCGTGCTGCCGCTAAGGGCCGCCGGCAGGCCGCGCGCTTCGTGGACCGGGTACAGGCGGGCGGGCTGAACCGCAGCTCGGGGTTGGTGACAGCGCGAGCTGAACGACGCGACGACCACGGCTCACCGTAAAAGTTATTTCCTCGCTAGCGCTGCCGTCTCCGGGTGCGCGGAACTCCTCTGTCGCCGATCGTTGGCCAGGCTGTGGCGTCTGACAGGAAGCAAGTTTTAAAAAAGTTCCTGGCTATGACAATGACCAATTCCCCCCCCCCCCACCATCCTCGTGTCCTTCCCAACACGGTCAGACTGGAGCAGAGACAACCGACAGAAAGAGGGTGTGGCATCCTCCCACCAAGAACTGATCCAAGTGACAAGTGGAAACGCTGTTCATCTGATCTTATCCGCCAACAGACGTTACCAGCAGGCAGGTATGTAAACTTTTACAACTTGTTTTTAAGTCCACGAAGCGGGTGGTGGTGACTGAGCGAAATCCTGCTGGAACAACCCCCCCCCCCCAATACAAAAAAAGAAGGTGCGGAATGATGATGTAAGAAAACGCAAGCCTAGCAGGGATGTACGACTTCAGACTTGGCGAGTTTTTTGAAACTCGAGATCTGTGGAGGAAAGGGAGGCAGGGTGAAGGGTAGAGTGCAGAGTAATGTCTACAGCCTACAGGCTGCAAAAGCCGGGCAAAGCAATAATCAACGATAAGGGCGAGAAGACGTTGACAAGAAGCTATGTAGGCTTGCAAGTGCTCAGTGTAGTCGAGTAATAAAAAAAAACACCCAGGAGCAACCTAAAACTTTCCGCTCGGCAAACACGAAAACGAGGTTATACTTTAATAGGTGTGCGAGTGAGGCGCGAAGCCAGCTGTTAAAAGGATCAGTCAACAATGTGAAGAGCGGGGACAAGGGGGGACGGGGTGGGGGAGCGAAACGACTGCTGTGCTTTCAATTTTACTGATGTTTCAGATGGGCTGAGACATCAAAGCACGGTCAAGCCAGGGAAAATCCATTCTTCCTCTCGTGTCTCCCAGAAGGATGGATCCCCAGTCGCTCACCAACCAGCATGCTCGGGAAACAAACCTCAGCGCATACCTGTGCCCGCCCCCAACTCTTCTGCCGACTATCAGCCTATGATACGGACAGACTACCGTTGCAGCAACGATGCCACGGAGACTACACACGCTTAACGGGCTTATCACTGACGACGAACGGACAATGAAGAAAAGGGAGAGACCGAGAGACCAAGTTGGCCGAACTTTCACGACAAAACGACTGTTCGATGTCTTTATCGTCATGATTCATCAACCCGTTTAACTTCGTGTTGACGCAACGTGATGGCATATCACGGACACCAGACGCCATGTGGAGCAATGAATAAGTGACGATCAATAATAACAGCTATTACTACTTGAGACCCTCTGTACTTCAACATCTTGTCTCCAGACGGAACGAGACTAAAAACACACCACCACGCCGGAACGATTGTTTCAGCTGCCACAGGCGGAGAGAAAGCCAACAGAGCTGTCATTTCCAGAGCACACAAGCACACAACTGCTGCAGGAAGAAGTGGGGGAGCGGAGGGGTTGAAATAATCAGCAGTGCACTTAGTGGAAGCCAGCCTGGTGCTGACAGCCATCTGCGTGTTCCCAGCGTAATATCAGATTGCTGTGATGTGAGAACCTGCCTTCCCCCTTCCCCACCCCCTGTTTTTTCTTGGACATGAAAAGGTGTGTGCGTGTTTCGTTCCCCGCGATAAAAGAAATCTACTCGACCGGAAATATATATGAGAAGCACTATCCAAACCGTATTCATGTGAAACGAGCCTTCGTCCTTCTACGCCTTATCAGATAGAAAGTCACGACTGAAATGGAATTTTAATAAGCTGACGAGCATACAAGTGGTTCAACGCAGCTTTCAACTGGGGGTCCAGTGGAGGTGGCCTCTTTTGAGGTATTCGGCTCTTTTAAGTGTTGCAACCCGCCGGCTGTCGAGTGTGTGTGAAAATGCTACGGGATTGCCATGACAGGTCAGCAGCCGGGTAACAAAGAAATGCCTTGCAGAGGAAAATACTGACAGCAATTGAACGTGGGCCGACGTAATGTGGTTTACCGATGTGATACGACACCGAATCTGGCTTCGCACAGCGGGAAGAAGTTCCACGCAGCGCTCACCCCGCCCACCATCCTCACAAGGTAAGTCAGTACAAGAGTTCACAACGCGAACTTTTCTTTCTGAACACTGTGGCTTTCACCGCATCGCTGAATAAATCATGGGCACAAGGGTGACAAATCTCTCTAGAATATTTGATTTGCATGCCATAGACTGGAGGGGAAAAGTGGCGGGTGCGAAGCAGACTGTGGAGAAAAGTGCGACACGGATAATAGAATGCAAGAAAATGCTGTGCTATTTTTGAATCTAAAATTCCTGCTGGTAAACGACCTTTTCACAAGAGCTTACCTTCTTCGCAAAGCGCACCCTAGTTTTACGGCGACATGCGCGGGACGGTCAGGTACCAGTTTGCTGCTGTAAATCGGTACAAATTAGCTGGTTTTATTCCCTTCTGTCAACGGCCCAGCGTATCCCTGAACTTGTATCAACAAACCTAATCTATCGTTCTCCGAGAAATCCTCTCAGGAAGGACTGTAAAGTCTCCTACCGTAAGCCCACAGCTGGCACAAGAGCTACCTTTATGTAACCACCTGGGAAAACGTCTTGGCAACCGAAAGATTCCACAAGCAACGGTTCCAGCACTCTGGAAGTGCGTGGAGAACGGGGAACGGGGAGAGGGTGGAAGGACAACAAGCAAACCATTAGCGGTATTGTGTCCAAACGAAAGTAACTTCACAGAATCTTTATCCATGACTCAGTTCACTGGAGGAAAACTACAGCAAAGTCGCTCGAGTCTTGTAGCGTGCAGACTGGACAGAACGTAATCCCTGAAAAGTCCCTGGCTACAGAAGCCCATCTGCGGGGCAGCCCAGGCCTTGAAATTCCATCAGTCAGATTAATAAGCTTAAAGGGTCTTATGCCAGGTCTGTACACCAGGGACACCATTCAATCTTAAGACGAAACCACACAAGCAAGCCGTGCTTTCCTCCAGGCCCTGCTGCTTACTCTAATCAATGAGTTTAGAGACTGCAGTGATCCTATTCGGCCTGCCTTCCTCTCCTCCTTTTTGGAAATCTATTGCTTCGTTCTCCACCCATTCTGCCCCCCCCCTCCTGCCCCAACTGTGAAGGGCTTCCCGCACCAGAATTTCATTTCCTTTCAACTTGGAGAGCCGGCCCTATTTGTCAAAGCATAAATTACTCGACGGCGCAGCCATCTTTTACTGGAAGGTAACGCGGTTCGATGTCGCATCGCTCTAACGGCCTTCCTGTGGAGCTCCATGTCTGGGCTAGACGATAAACTTCATGGTCATAGATAACATCTACCGAACGACCACGCGCAAGCATCTCTGGTTTCTAATGTAATTAATTTCCAATACTTATAGGCAGGGGCACGGAGGAAGGGGGGAGGGGAGAGGAAAGTGGGGGGGTGGCAGCCAGCCACGACCCTAATGTTGTTACAACTAGTGCAGGCCTGAGCGCCATCTGTGATAACATTCAACGAGTTCTTAGCGAGGGGCCTGGTAATTGGCAAATGGCGTGCTTCTGCCAAATCGCTTACACTGGCCCGCGTATCAAGCGATCGGAGAGGTCTAGAGCTTGCAAAACACCCTTGCACGCGCCTGCACCTTTTGTCAGCCCTGCTCTGACCACCAGCCCATGCCCACCCCTCCTTTTTCATCCCCGAGGGCTGGGAGCCCTGAGGAAATCCGGGTAGAGCAGGGTGGCAGTTATCGGGGCTTCAGGGAAAACCATCAGGGCAGTATTCATCATGCTGCCAGCAGCATCACTTATTGTCTGCTGCCGCAACAATTGCCAAGCGTGTTTAGAACTCGCTGTGTTCAAAAACCCGCTTGCAACCCAGATCCTCCTTCCCCCCTCACACATCCCTCCTGTCAGGAATATATATTCGCCGGCAAGGCACAAACATATCGCTTAACTCTCACTAAAAACTCACTCTGCCGTCATCCACAGCTAACAAGCTGTGTAGAAAGGCACTACATCCTTATCGAAATACATTATCTATCCCTCATATGCACTTAAAGCAGGATGCTAAAAGAACTAAGCCGATTAGCTTGAGCACAATGAGGAGAGCAGAACTCATAACAGACAAGCTACCAGCTGTGACGGTGGGCACAGTGCATCCTTTACCCGTACGCAAAGCTGCGAGGTTGACAAATTTCTAGCAGCTGCCGGTGTCTGGACGTCACGGCAGCAGCAGAAATTAGATGCTCAGGTTGTGAAAAACCACCTGTTCTTTTCACTCCGTCACACGGCTAGGTAAAGCTAGGAGGACTGTGCGCATACACCCTTCTGTCTTGTCTACGTGCAGTTCCGGCCTCCGGAAAGTTTGCACCTCACTGTCCACATACCACTGGGTCTCGGCGTTCTCGTTCAAAGCACTGCACGCGTTCTTGAAAGACGATGTTTCCCAACCCCTTTTCTCTCATTTCTGTTACCTGAAGGCCTCGGTGGTCTAGAGGTAAAGGCGTCCGCTTCCGAGGCGAGAGGTCAGTTGTTCGTATCTCGGTCATACCTAAGACTTCAAAACTGGGAGTCTAGTAGCTGCTCTGCCAGACACCTGGCACTATAGAAAATTACTAGGACTGGTAGCCCCCCTGTCAATATAATGTGACTGGGTGGGACTGAAGCCAGTGTTGCGACAGCAGTCCCACGTGTGGCAGCACGTAAACTTCGTCTCAGCAAACCGTCCTGATACACACTTAGTTTGCGGTGGGACATAAGCAACACTCACCCCACTACTTAGCTCCCACTCTGTAAAGACGCTTATTGTTTCGGGAATTCTGTCGTACGAAGAAATTTATATCAAGATATCCTTGAACACATGAAGATACCCTACAAAACTTTTCTTCAGGATGCAAAATCAACTCATGTGCTATAAAACACGAACGAAGTGTAGTATTGTTGCTAAGGACCAGCTGTACGTTTGCCTTCTTACTAATTTATATTACACAAGTGGAACACAAGAAAATCTGACGTGTGCAGCAAAGATTATTTATATTTCAAATGTCGTGAGTCTCTCACCCCCCTCCCAGCTCATAAACGGGAAAACAACATCGACTGTACTGAGGTTGCAGGTTAGGAGACGGGTCTTGCAGAAATGTCTTTTAAAAAAAAGTCCCTGGAATCACGCAGAAGGTAAATGCACCAGGCAGCTTTGACCGACGACTGTGATCGCTCCGAGACACCTGTTTGGGACTTGTCACCGCTTGTTAGATTTGAACCAAATCGCAGGGAGTGGAATATGCGTTTAGACGGCATCTGCTGCCCTTGCTCGAGATCAATAAAGAACTTTCTGCAGCAGCCCATGTGCCAGCACAGATGCGAGTTCCATCCACTGCCAGGGTCGACAAGAAGCTAGACTGCGGCGTCAACACTTACACTGGGACACACTGCTGGCGACGTCGTCAGCTCTCTCGACCAGTTCTTGCCCCCTACAAAATTCGTTTCATGTTTTCTCTAGCCCCCTGTCCCAGTCCACTTCTGTCGCCATCGTTCCCAGCCAGCCTCGTGCCAGGATGGAAGATCAGTGTCGCTGAAAGGGATCGGCCAACTTCGGGTCAGAACCCAGTTTATCATCTGCAGGCCCTCGTCAGGTCAGTCTGTCAGGCACAGCTAGAGCTGAATCCAACTTCTCTCTCTCTCGTAAAGAGAGCAGGAGGGGACAGGAAGTCGACGGAGGCGGGATGGGATTGAGTGGAACAAGCAGGCACAAACCTTATGCTTGTCAATCAGCACATCCGCCAAACGTGCTTTCCAGCCTGAGAGAATCCAACAAAGGCAGGCAATTTCCTGACATCGATCTTATGGATGTAATATGGGGGTCTGATATGCATCAGCTGTCGTGCTTTTCCTGACCTGCTTCGGAGACCAACTGTTCGCTAAATTAATGCCATTACTTCAGACGAAAGACTGGCATGACCCTGCATATGGACACAAGACCTAGTATCAAACTCTTGTAGTCTCCCTGTCTGCCCTATTTAGACTCGCCTCGTGCCCATCCTTCGTTACCGGGAACAGGTCGATTCCTGCTACCAATGTCTTTTACAAGCATTTACTGACTTGATCAAGCAGACTATTTAAAAAACCCAACGGCGGGGGAAAAAGGATAAAACTGTGTGTTCTTTCATAGTTCCAGACAACGCACTAGATCTGATATGCCCCTTCCCCATAACACAAAAATCACGAAAGTTCTAGATATCGTCAGGCCTAACAAGTAAATTATGCACCAAACGTCGATTTCAAAAAGAAGAGGTAGATTGGAGTAGTCCTTTGTCCACGTTTATTACATTCTCCTTAGACCTCAGCCATTCCAGCTTCTAGAAATCGTTAATGAGAAATCTCAGAGAGCTGCCAAATTGGAAATTCCAATCTAAAGCACAAAAACAAGATCCTAATTGAAAAATTTCCCATGCAGACAGCAAATGGATTGCTTTTCTTGCATTCGCTTTCATTAATGTATTTAAATTATCCAGCACAAAAGGAAGAGGCAAAGAATATGAATCTGTGCGCACGAGGACGAGTGCGCGGAAGCGGGGTTTAAGGGGCCCGTGTGTGACTTGAAAACACAATTTTTAAGGTATCTCGAGTCAAGCGAGAGGCAACTCCACAAGAATACTGCCCACGAAAACTACAGACGATACCTAAGCAGGAATCACCAATCATTATAAAACGTTCTCTTCTTTCTCCAACTGCATGTTGTGGTGCAGAGCTTCGATGTGTTCTGGAGAGTGTGCGTGCGTGTAAGGGGAGGGGGGGGAAATACGTGTCATCAAACGAGCTAGGCGCTCGCTCTTCGCCCAAGTAACGCAGCAATGCAAGCGGTGAATTGAACAAGCCCATAAAACGATCAATAATCTACAGTACAAGTTTAAGCCGCGCTTTCACGTTTTGCTCTTCATTTCCTGTGCGCGCCGTAACTCTTCTTTGCCAGCTAATGACGTTGATGAACACCACCCGACGGAATACCTTGAAATGCGTTTCCCTGCCATAAGAGATGGGGGGCTGGGGCTGGGGAAGGGGTGCACTATTTTATCTCATGACACCGGAAGACAAGACGACGAAGGAAATTTACCTTGTCCCCGAACCACTACAACTCCGACTTGCTAAAAGCAAACGGCTGACCGCACACAAGTTTAACAGCATCCCCAGATCCCTGCTTCCCGTTTCGCAGAGCTGTGAAGTTAACCACAGCCACCGACTTAGAGGCACACAAATTATTCCATCCCCAGCCGCCAGCGTGACAGAAGCGAGTTAATAACCCAGATGCCCCCCCCCCGCCCCCCAGGCCCAGCGGTCGGTGTTTGACAGGTTATGAAGCTCGGGCAATCAGCGGCCATACAGTCACCTCGCGGTTTTCAAAGAAACGCCAGCACCCCGCTGACAAAACAGCCTGCACCCATCCACCCACTCCCCGCTCGTCAGTCGATAGCTTGTGTAACGCACCCGCCCGCCTTAAGCAGCCTGGCAGAGACAGTTGTACAATGCGAACCATTCAAGACGCAAAATGAAATGCAGTTACACGAATACAAAAATGGTTTTGTAGTCAAGCGTTCTCCGTTTCTGTCGAATTTTGGAACTCCAGTCTCGGGGTTAAAGGATTACCATTCATACCCACCCCGGCAACACTCGACAGGGGTATTTGCAGCAAATCCAATAAGGAAGGAAACACCTGCGATCTCCTTTATCAGGAGCGATCAGTCCCCCCCCCCACCTCGAACAGAAACACCCATGAAGTAATGAAGCTGCCGTAACAACCACGTAATACGTCACCACCACCACCACCATGCTCCATAGAAATGGTGTGCAGACCCTTCATCACATATAGTTTCATCTTATAAGAAAAGTACTTGTATGTTCGGTTTCTCATAGATGGGCCAGAGATTTCTGGGACGTATTTACAGTATTTGTTCAAGGTTCAACTCAGTGCGTCATCTGCTCGGAACGAATATCGGATAGTCTTTCTGTTTTCTACTGCAGCTTGGTTTTGCACGCATGCGCTTTCGACGTCAAACCAAGTGACGTTATCAGCTGCCATCCCCAGTGTGTTCTTTGAACTTTATCGCGCTAAAGAAAATTTCAGCGTGCGTGACGATATGGTGGTGGTGGGCGCAGAGGATCTCACACACACTCCACTTTCTATGGATCATACAGCCACCTCATTTTCTGAAAATTAGGCAACCACCGCCTTTTTTCTTGCTGGCCAAGGTAGGGCACCCGAGTTTTCTGGGCTACCACCCACTCCCATCCCAGTCATATCATGTCTCCACTTTGATCTTTCGTTTGCTTGGAACGGCTATTCAAACAAAACACGAGGTTTCACAAGAGGACTCACCAATTTCCTAAACAAACACGATACTGGTCTCCAGCTTCAAAGTTACCTCTCTTTTCCACCTCCCTCCCTCCACCTAGCACCATATCATGGCTTCCGCCTACTGTTTACTCACGCAGACGAATAACAGTGTTGACAGACTCACGGACTGTCCTGGTACACTGAAAGGCCAAAAAGAGGGGAGGGGGGTGGGTTGGCAGCCAGCCACTATCTTACAGGCAAGGCAACTTGCTAACGCCGATGAAATTTCAAGTCAAACACTAGACAAAATTATCCGCTTAACCCACTTGCGCGACCAGGCGAAAAACAAGCCATCTTGCATTTTACTCCCATCGCTTGGCCGAACACTACCCAGGACGAACTGCTTGCTGGAAGAAGGATATAAGCGACTGATTGCACGTCACGAGGACCCCAGGCTAGCCGCAGCTTGGGCAAGTTCTTTGGTGGCGTTGAACGCTAGACTCCTTCAAGAACACCGACACTGACGTGATTACCTAGCGTTCCTTGCATTCATAAAACACGCCTCTGGTCTGTTATTGCTTCCGCCGCCACTCTCGATCCATCTGTGGCCCCCAAGCCGCTTGTCATTCGAGTTGCTGATACATTTCATTTCGGCATGCAACGCCAGCAGACGGGCGGGGTGAGGGCAATTCATACCAGGAACACCGGATCGCCGTTCATACACTGCGGCACCTGCTACGTCAGTAACCACCTTTGGAAAGAGGCAGCCAGCAAAGCAGAAAAATTCTGGAACGGCGTTGTCAACCGAAGTCCGCTACCGCCCAACCCCCCCCCCTCCAAACTCACTTTGCCTTCCAGTAAATTAAGGGACACAGGAGGCAATCTTCCACTTTACTGCAGGATGAAAAAGAAGCTCATTAGTATCAACTTGCCGCCTGACATGCGTGAGCAGTGTTCTATGTTCACTGCCCTTTATCAGGATCTACCCCTTCTAGCCTCAACGCCGAGCAATTCCAAGATAGCCTAGCGTTTTGTGCTTTTGTTTTCTTTGTCACTTTCATGTCGAGATGCAAATGACACCCTCTCTGTCTCCATAGCAATATCAGAAGGCAGTACGGACAATGCTGAGAATCCACAAAACGCGGGGGCGTTCATATCAGCAGTCGATGTCAATGCATAATCAGCGCGTGGACTGGGTAGCTCACGAATTGGGCGACAATGCTGACACAGTGTGGAGCAACGCAATAACAAAACGACACTCGGGTCTCGCAATAAAATGAACACCAGTCTGGTACGCAGTATCAGTGTTCGGTTTCAGAGAGGACGGGGACAGCAAGGTGGAGGAAACGCAACTGGTGTCGACAATGTGAACCACCTGGAATCGGGTGTTCGCTAGGAGGAAAACCATCGATCTCACCCCTCTCCAGAGCCATGGCAAGGATATGGGGTGGTGGCTAGGCTGATGAAGCTTCCGCAAACAGGGCATTATTGTCTACAAAAGCCAAACTCCCGTCGTCCCAACATGCTGGCGTCTAGCCGAGCACTACCAATGGACATTTTAGAAACTTGGTATTGTCGAAGTACGTTGGGACACCGACAGATGCATGGAAAGATGCCTGCCCTACAAAACCAGCAATCAGTTTAACAATCAGATTGTAACTGCTGAGATGGCGGATCTGATAGGCACCATTTGGTCATTTGAAAGGAGGTAGCAGCATTTAGTAGTCCTTTGAAAAGAAGCCTGTGACATTTTCATCTACACAGTGGGTTCTATCAGCTATTAGCGCCATGGTCTCTTAAAGAGAAAGTTAAAAAATGGGGGTGGGGGAGGGGAGGGGGAGGGAAGAAACTGTGCAGCAAGGAACAATTTTCCTCATTCACTCCTCACAAAAAGCAATGCAGCAGGAACTAAAACAGGTTTGTGGATTTAAAGTCTATCTTAAAACGAACCCCTATGGCAGTCAATCAGCATGTGCAGCTGGTTGTTCAAAGACGTTAACACACCTGCTAGAGAAGCAGTAAATCAGCATAACAAAGAAGTGTTTGTCTAAGAACTTGCTTCTCTAGTTTTCAGAGTTACCTGACTGACGCATCCTGACACGAGAGCTCTACAGAGAAGGACTATTCCAAACCTCCTTGATACAGAGAAAGGCGCGAGATGACACATTCACCCCCAGCCAATGAGGACCACGATCTTAAGCCAGTCTGCGGATAGAGGAGCAGCAAAAGTAGGAGCCACATTGTTAGGAGGCAACACACAACCATGTGGACGTTTTTAAAGTATCAAACCCATGGGTTTTCAGACTCCTGAATTGCAGCAGGTGACTTTGGCTTAGTGGCCGGGGTCGGGGGCCGCCTAGGCCCTGGCGGGGCCAAGAGGCTGGGTGGACGGGGGAGGGGGGAGGTAGAGGGGGCGGAAGCCTTCTTCCGAAAACGAATATTTTAATATTTAACTGGCAAATTCTAGCCCCTCCTGCAAGGAAAATGTTTTCATTTGTAGTGATGTTTGTTTCATCTGGTCATATTTTCACGCTGCAAGAACGTGAGGCAATGACGTCTAGCGACCTGGAGAGCCGCGCATACAAAATGGCGTCCGTTTCGGGGATTCAAGCCAAATAAGCATACATTCCGTTCCGTTCACTGAAAAGCACAAAGTTGATTTTGGCGTACCAGCCTCACAGCTTTGGCGTACGCCAGGGTTTGGTTTGGCGTAAATACGCCAAATGGTGTACAATTCAGGAGTCTGGTTTTAACTGTACTTTTCAAGCTGAGAGAGGGGTCAAGGAGGAGAAGCTTAAGGAATTTGTATATCTTCAGTGTTCCCCCCCCCATTTCCAAGGTAGCATTAAGATTAACATTTTAATTTGAAGTTGAAATCCGACTGATATTTTCATCCACAAACCATCATTCTAAACAGTTGGTCTGTCAGTTTAAAACAGTATGCAGTCTTTCTGTTGAGGTGTAGTTTCATATTTCACTGTTACCAAGAGCGAGCAGGCCCACACAATCTACAACCCTACTGAAACTGTAAATGGATCTGCCAAAGCAACAGACACAGCTTCTTTTCTACTCAATGGGATCTGGTTATCAAGAACCCTTTCTAGCTGTCCTAATCTTGAAAAGCAATTACGTTCTTTTCTTCATATTCTGAAAGGGCAAGGTAGGATCAAGTCCCATGGCCACCAACAGTGGTGCAAGTTTTTTCAACTTGGGATGAAACATACAACTACATTCGGTTACTGCATGATGCACATAAGTCACATGCCAGCATTTCACTTGTTTTCCTTAGTCAACAGGTGCTACTGTGCTGTTTCAGCCAGAAGAAACTGTGGAACATGCTCTCTTGGCAACCAGAGACATCCAGCAATTTTTTTGCCCAACGAGACCAGTATATTCCATTAAACAGCAGACTGACAACAAAAGAAAGTGAAGAATGGATGCCAAAGGAAGAGGGAGGGGGGTAAGTTCCATCTCTGAATAGCTGTTTTTCACTTCCCGATCCGATACCTACAACAATCTCACACACTGTAAGGGAACACAAAGCCTCGTACATGGAAAATGCCAGGCCAAGCTTTTCTAGAAGTGCCTTTTTAACATGCTGCCTTTTGCACGAAATACTGTCGTTAAGTGGCTACTTGGCTATATCAGTAATCGTCTTTGCCATCACTCAAAAGGTTGGGATAGTAGAATATGAGGAAAGGTGTTATAAGAGTTCTTTTTAATACAAACACCGCACAATCCTTGTGGGGAAAGCACCAAAACACGCAACATACACATGAAACAGAGAAAACCCTTTGCCTAATTTCTTGCATGTGATACATCTTGCATGTGATGCATCTTGCAACTTCGTCACCAACACTGTTGTCCACAGATGGGTTGCCATGTTTTTTCATGTTACAGAGGCCACCAAGATGCTATCACACCAAGGGTACTGCTGGCTGTTGAAAGCTATGGATCACCCTATTTTAGGTACTGATCAGTGCTTAAAAAAAAAAAACTACTTCCACCGTTCTATATCATCATGTCTTGCCAAAAACCATCACGGTTTTAACAGTGGTGTAAATGCAACACAACACTACACCTGCTGAACACTTGAATAAGCATGTCTAACAGTGTTCCTGATTGAATCAACATTGCCACACAAGAACATACAAATATAACAAGCACACACTGTGGAGGACCACACTTTATTATATAATTTTGGTTATAAACACAGTTCAGAACATGAAAACAAGCGCATGTGTGTAAAGATAACTATTTTTACCCCAACTTCCCACAATTTGTCAGCCCAGGGGTGTAGGCGAGGTACAGAAAGAGGGGTCTCAAAAAGCATAAAAATCACCCCCCCCCCC
>SMGT01008022.1:229206-250670 GCA_004794575.1 Lanistes nyassanus | reverse complement strand
TGCCCCCCCCCCCCCCCCATTTTGGTAATCTTGAAAAGTATACTGGGCTTAACTTGTCTGCAACTAATAAGTGTGCTGTCTTTGCCATCCGCGTGAAGTGTGCATGAAATGTGTTCTCGTGCGTTACAAATCCACATTTATTTATTTTGACCACCTACTGCTTTCTGCTGGGTGTTATTTTGGATATGATAAGCCTTCAGCTTAGCAATGAGACGTTCCTACACACTAGAAGCTGATGTCTGAAGCATCAGTTCAACTTCATCTTCACTCATTAAATTGCCTGATCCCAAACATTACTGTTTTCTCCTCTCAGATCATTTTTTAATGTCAGACCTTTCCTATGTGACACATATCCTAATGTTAAACCCTCAGTACCGCCCCTATAACTGCCCTCTGTCAAATTATTTGAAACCAAAAGCTATACTGCTCAATTTCAGTTATGACTCCTGTGCCTTTTGCAGGAACTTAATGCAAGCAATCTCAAGTCGACCTAAAACAATCTTTAAAGGGCTATCCAGTTTTTCCAATGCCATTTTAAAAGTAACGTCATTCTGTCCGTATATTTTCATGCAATGTTCAAGGACATGGCAAGCTATCTGAACAATTTATAAACCTGTGTAAACAGCTACCGATCAGTGATGGTTTTCAATGTTAGTACTAATACAGTATAGGGACAATTCTGCCTGTAAATGCTGCTTGTATTATGTTGTTATGGTTCATTACCTCACCTCCACTCAAATCTTATGATTGTTTCCATACACTGCCTTATTAGATTATGCTGTCTTACCTGGCCGTGGCTCCATACTGTTGGGCATTGGTATCTGGCCAGCTGCAGACCCAGGTGGCTGAAATCGAGAGAACAAAAATCTATCAAAACAACAGGACCCAACAGGTAAATTAGAAGACCTGGCTCAGTTTGTATGGGTGTTTCAAAGAAAGACATAGGTTAAAAAAAAAAACCCCACACGAGGTGAATGGCTCTTACAACCAGTGTTATAAGTGAAAGGGAGATAAACATGTAATTTAGCTTTGGATCATAATGTGGCAACTGCAGACCTCGGTATCCCCGGCAATATTTTGCAGCAAAATTGTTTTTCTGTATTTAAACGCAATTTCCATATAAAATACAGGGAAATTGTATGGGTACCCAGGTCTGTAACTGTAGTGTATATAACTCCATCTCCCGGCACGGCCCATTTTTAGGCCTTGCAGATTATGCCTTCAATTGTTTCCGTCACTTTGTATTTAAAGCTAGTTGCTGGACTAACTTGTCTTGTGCAATAAACTGAACAAATGAACAAAATTTATAAATTTTTCTTAACTATTGAAATAAGCATTTATAAGGATAAGATTTTTTAAAATGTGAACAGAATGATAACAGATTTTCAGAGGAAGAAGCTTCACAGCCTGTGGTTATTAAAGTGAAAAAAAATCAAAAAAAAAAAAAAGAATTCTGCAAGATATACAACAACTAAGCATACAGTTTAAAACAACCATTAAACTCACTCCATTAAATTCGTTGGGTATTCTGACAGGAACACGGGGTCCCCCTGGATACCTTGGAGACATGAATGGCTGCAACAGACACAAGAGGCAGGCATCGGTTAAATATGCCTTCAGTGGGTTTCAAATACTCATTTGCAGAAACTCTTTGCTTAGTATTTAATAAAATTGTTTTGGAATGTCTACGCAAATCACAGACGCATAGTGCCTAGTGCTTTCATCTCTGCTGTTAGGTATGAAATGAAATGTCGGTCATAATGTATCTCAGATGCTACCTGTTTTGGATGAAAAAAATTACCAGACCACCATCTTGTTGCATCAGACACATTAAAAATAACCAGGAAAATTTTTAGTATCGACACTACTTGGTTTATTCTAAGCTCTGTGTGGGTATGTGTGTGTGTGCTGGGGTGGGGAATGAATCCAGCTGCATAGGTGCAACTAACTGGGTGGGTGGGAGTGGGGAGTTAAAGTGCAAGCAGCACTGTACTTGTTCACCATCTGGTGCAAAATCCCTCGACTTTGTGGGGTGGGGTGGGGTAGGAGGAAAAGTTTCCCTTGTTTTCACCCAGATGTGCAGCATCTTTTCCTCAAACATCTATGCATGGTCAACTGATGGCAACAACAAAAATCCGTTTTCCACACCTGCTTAAAGGCTGACAGTGTCCAATCTGACAACCAGGTTACAAAAATTCAAAGAAATCATAACTGGCAAGATCTTTAGAAGATGGATGTCCTTCACCCAGAGGGATGACTTGCACCCATGCAGATGAATCACGTTAAATTTGGAAAGGGGGGAAGGGCTCCATATGCTCTGCTGACTCTTTTTGCTTTTATGTTTACCGCATAGTGACCCAGTCCAAGACAACAAGAAAATCCTTATACTTTTATAATAAATGAAACTGGGTAAATAGCTCTGATCTTTTATTTTTCCCAAAGACCCATAAGGGTGGATTCTAACCTGTGAACAATTTTTCGTTTCAATTATCATACAGACTGCTATTACTTTTAAGATGCAACAAAATAGTTGTTCTCTGATCTCTCATGAAGCAGATGAGTGATCATCAGGGCCCCCGATTTACGCACAAGGTGTTTTTTTAACATATGAAAATGGTCAAATCATGCACAAAGTTTGCAGCACGTGAATACTGTCTACGCAGCCACCCCCCCCCCCAAGGCATCACACATACATTTTTAACAAGCCCAGCATGTATTCTCTTTACCCAGTACTGCATAGCAACTAGAGTTAGCAGAAAGCAGCTTTAGTTGTTTCCCTTGTGTGTGTTCTTGCAACATAAAGGAGTGATCAACCCCAAAATTGAGGAAAAAAACCTCTAAAAATGTTAGACTTCGGGGTGATTGTCACCTTTAAATTTTAGAGAAATGGGGAACCCTGGGTCATCTCAGCTATGCTTCTGAGAGTCAAGCAATAGGAAGTGCCGAAAATTTTATGTTTTGGTCACTGCTAGCTAAGCAATGCAGAAAGGTGTTTGCTTAAAACCATCCTGGGAGTTCCTGTGCATGAGAAAACCCAGCCTGATCATAACATGAAAAAGGATCACGACTGTACAATATTAGCTATCGTCCTGGCATCAAAAATCCAGCTTGATATTCAAACTCTCCTTTCCTTCCCTAAGAACCAAGTTACTATTGTTCATATTCAACTTGTTTTCCACAAAGCAATCGTGGGTTTCTTTAAAAGCTAAAATAATTTACCCTTTTTAATAGCTGTCAAATTCATTTAAACTGCAGAAGGATTTTCTCTACTTAAAAGTAAACCTATGAAAAAGAATGTTCTTGGCTCTTGGGCCAATGTTTACAGACTATGACAACCAATGTAAGATATCTTAATAAATATGACAATCTCAATCAACTCCTTTAAGAATATTTCAGCCTCAGGTAAATAATACACAAATGATTAATAATGATCTGCAGCCATGATGATACATGTAGACATAAGGATACACTAAGGCTTCCCAGCTGGCGTTTTTTTTTTTGTTTGTTGAAAAGGTGCAAGTTATTCATACAGCACACAACATCATATGCAAAAGAAAAACTTTACTAAAGTCAACAGACATCACATTCACAGATGGTTTAGGTAGCATTAAAAATTACCATTGTAAAGACACTGTACAAATTTATTAAAAGGTTTGGAAAAAAGTTTCCAGACCTAAAAATATTTTTAATCATCAAACGAAGACAAGATTTAAATATTAAAAAAAGGGGGAAAGGGATATTTCTGGTCTGGATAGATCTACGTGACTTTCATGTGTTCAACATTGCTTTATCCAGCGTGCTTTGGTGTTAAAAGCAACAGATAAAATTACAAGAGATGTATCTTAAAACAATAGGTCACATTTAAATAAAATTTGCACTTTCAACACATTTTCACAAATGCATATAGCACCCTGCTCTGGGTTTCCTCATGCAAAATCTACTTCTCATTTTATTCAATATAGGGAAGGCAGTCATCAGATTTCACACACACTACTGCCTCTACCAGCTGGCGCATTTTACCAAGCTCTACCAACTGAAATGACTTATTAAAGCTCCAATGGTTATTACAAAGCTACCGCAGAAAGAGATTTCTCTCTCTAAAGATTGCATGCTTGCTTGGGGAAGCAAAAATACAGGATGAATTCTTTTTCTAATGCCTAAGAAAGCAGTAACCTTTAAAAAAAAGCAAAACTAGGGAGGAAAAAACCCATGCATCAGTAGCAAACAGTTCCCCTTTAAATATTTTAACCCCCCCCCATTTCATCTTCTGGAACTCTCACCAAATGACAATGAGGATGGGAAGTAATTTCATCTGATGTAACCAGTGTTTCCCTTTTTTCTTGATCTAAAACAAGAACCTTTCAAATAAGAAATCCCCCCTCCCCTAAAAGGGGCTGTCATTTCCAACTGGGAAACATTTGGGAAGGCCTGTTTATGCAGAAATAATCACAAAATGCTATGCTTGAAGAAAAGCAGGTGAAATGGACTGGAGGGATGGGAAGGAGGATTAGAGCAAAGAACTGTTAGTTTTTATAGCGCTTGCAACAAGATGATAAAGTCTGCCAAAGACACTTCCCTAACAAATCTTTCCTGACCATACAGCTGATGCAATTATTTAAAAAAAATCTACTACTTGTTGCTGCTGCTAGTGTTTGTGAAATTTTGAACAAATTTTGATGATCAGTCTGAATTATAGACGAATTTGAAAAATGAGATACAGATGATGACATTAATCAAAACTTGTGTGGTCTGATGATCTAATAACACTAATACAAATTCTTCTGAAGCACAACCTGATTTCCAAATGTGCTGCTATTAGCTGAATGCCACTCACAGGTGCTCTGTAAGAGAGGGTCAGAAAAACGTTCATGAATGCTGTCTTGCAAATCAATTTTTAACATTACAAAGGGTTCCTAAGGACTATTTTAAAAATCTCTTGACACTATGGAACGACAACTAAAATTTTAAAAGTTAAATTATAAG
Source organism: Lanistes nyassanus (assembly GCA_004794575.1). NCBI lineage: Eukaryota > Metazoa > Mollusca > Gastropoda > Architaenioglossa > Ampullariidae > Lanistes > Lanistes nyassanus. The sequence continues at coordinate 245,687 of SMGT01008022.1, read as the reverse complement.
ATTTAGTTCCATCTAATGCACCAAAGTGAAAGTCTGTGCCTGAAACATTACAATCTAGTTCTTCTGAGTGCTTATATCTGTAGCTTATTTCTGGTAATTTAAGGGGCTCCTCCCATTTTCATAAGTCCCTTTCCCATGTTTTTAAAAAGGGGTTTATTGGGGCTCAGACCTCCCAGTTAATAGCAAAAAGGCAGATGCATGCTATTAACAGAAAGCTACAAAACCCTTATTTAAAAAAATGTTTGCTATCATCACATACAATAGTTATTGGAAATATACTATCCTGATCTAGAATTTTGTTTGGAAATGTAATATTGAACGGCCAGCTCCATAAATGCCTATTTAAGCAGCTTAGGCACATCTACATGCAAAAAGCACACACCTGTTCATTGAAAAGGAAAAGATATGAGGATCAAAACAGTGAAGTAGAGCAGCCTATAAATATAATAAAGACTAATATTGCTATTCTAACAAAATCGAAAATTCTACATAGTTTCTACACTACTATTACAGATGAAAATGAAGGATGTTGCAAAGATTTTCTCCCATGCGGTCACGTGGCGACACTGGGGTCATAAGGCGTATTGTGGTTGTAAACAAAGCAACCGAGAAACAAGCAAGCGTGACCCATTTTGCATCTATTCAAAACTGATCAGTCGGCTAACAATTAGTGTCATTTTTGGAAGACAGAACATTTTTATGGATTGCATTTCCTGTTATTAGTGCTAAGTGTGAACCTTTCTGAAATCAGGATACATGTTTTATATCTAATTTCATATGACATACTAATGAAAAAGTAATCCTACCCAGAAAACTACTCAAAGAATACTTTTCAAATGTTAAACATGCTTATGATAGTCCTGTAGATATTCTTGCTGTTGGTTTAATCTGATCAAAGTGCTCGTGTTTAACTGTACCATGGTACACTTTACCATGTGTAATGTTAGTTTTCGCTTCACTCTAATGGGCAAGTGATATATACCTCGTTTCATAGTAACTGGTATAGCTGATAAAGTACTTGTTGGTCTGCAGAATAGAGCCCTACAAGGCACCACAAACCTGTCAAGTTTTGGAGCCAGCGTTTAATCTAAATGGTCATCAAGCAGCTGCTGCCTACAGGGATACCAACCTGGACACATCGTCTCTGCCCATTTTCAGTATGAAGTGCTTTGATGCCTACCTTTAAACTCACGAGGGCCATATTTACCAAAAATGCCAGTCTGTACAATGATTAATACCTCAACTTATCCCAGTTGGCCATGGGATTATCCAAGACTTAATTCATTCAAAATGCATGCCACAGACGAAAAGTGATGTGCTGTATGCAGTTGACATCAAGATGGATGCTGATGGCACGGTGGCTGCTGCACTGTGTGAGAGTGCCTTTAAAACATTTGAAATGTGCCACATTATAGGAGTTCCACGCAGTGTGAAAAAGCCACACACGGATGGAGGAAAACGCAAATAAAAATATAGTTTTTTTAAAAAGTTAATTTGATGTGTTCTGAAAATAAACTGCTGTGTCTATCTACTGGAACATGTTCTACCATCGTAAGCAGGCTCAACACAGGCCTAACAGTCAACAGGCACAGCTAGACATCTCTAGGTTTTCAAGAAAAGACAATTTTTCAATACATATCTTGAATATCATTTTAGTGTAACGTGGATGGTAGTCACTTGGCATAAAGTGGCCATAGCAAATGATACTGCAGTCAGCAGGCAGCCATGGCCACGTGTTTTACTGTGGGCCTTTCCTCTTCCTCAAAGTGACCATCCACTGTTTTTGTGGAGTTTTCGGCCGCTCTTGTTTGCATAACTATACAACAGCAGCCATTTCACATTGTTAAAAGGCAGCAGTCGATGGTAAAACATGCTTTCCTTCCACTCTTCCCAGAGGCAAAATGGCTGCTTTTGTTTACATCTGGTACACCTTGTGACCTGTGCCACCAAGTAGACCCAGGGGAGATAATTTCAGCAATGTTGACTATTCATCTGGGTGCATGCAACCATGCACATTTACGACTTTTTAAAAATGTGTCCTTGTGTGCAATCAAGATGGCAGAACATAGGCCAAAAGCATCAAGACTTGCAATTTCCCCAAACCACAGAATATGCAAAATCTTGCCTAGATAAGAAATGATAAACCAGTCACAATTAAAGTCTTGAAATAATTTTTTAATTTCCCCCTTTCAAATTTATATCCGTTAGATTTTATAAACACCGTCAACACAGGGGACATAACATGTCACGTCAAGAGCTGACATGCGTTACTTGTCTTTACCTGCCCAGTCTATCCCACCAAGTATTCACACAGTATATGATCAAGCTGAACAGCAATAAAACAGAATACTTTAGCAGAAAACCCTAGAAGCAAAAAAGCCTTAAAAAAAGGAGAGATGGACGAAGGTAATTCAAGCATACTAAAAACTACAAAAAAATTTCCATTAAGCAAAAGATCAACATAATATGGCTTTTTTTGGTGGTGGGGGGGGGGGGGATGATGGGCAGGGAAGAGAAAACGAAAGTAAGAAATCCCAAAATAAAAATGTTAGCCACAATGTTATTGAAAAATCTACAACTAAACATACAAAGTTGGGGGTGGGTGGGGAAGGGAGACCACCAAACAAGACATCTACCAGCATGTCTGAAAATAATCTCCCTTGGCATTCAGTCCTGGTATTTTACAAACCGCTTGGGTAAAGGGCTTTTTTCTATTGGTATCTAGGACAGACAAAAAGCCTGCTGAACACAACTTTTACTTTCCATGTTCAACTGCTGTTCAAACCTAATACAAGATTTGATTGCTTTGATAAAACCTGTTTACTCCTGTTACTTGCCAACTGTTAAATGTGCTATTTCAAAACAAATTCCCCATGGCAGAAAATTACAAATGCTGCCCAAACAATGTAACTATGCCTGTATAGCAACACACTCGAACTACTCTAATAACCTCACTTACTTCTGAATACTTTATTCAGAAGTGGGTTTTATTCAATATTTTCCCTAAATTTTATTTTTTAACTGCTTATGAACAAGTATGCAAGAGGCACTTCAACGGGGGACCATAGTTTAATGTATGAAAATTTACCCAGACAGCAGCATCTACCAAGTTTTAAGATGCGTCCACATGCTGATTTGATTTGATAATTTCTAATGAAGAATGCTATTTTCCTTGTCTGCCAGCAAGATTATATACTTGGTTCACTCACAGCCTCATGTCTGAACTGATGGGAAACAGACAAATGAGCTTTGGTGAAGGGACAAAGGGTAAGATCTTGCGCAATGCTAATGTAACAACCCCCCCCCCTCACCCCTGCCAAAACCACACACTCCATGCACAGGATTTCTGAAAGTCAGACTACTGACAAAGACAAGACAATGTTTCACATTTTTTCTGTGAAAAGTAACCCCTTCCTTGCCCAAACTTATCAAGTAGATGACTTTAAAAAACCTTCACTTTAATGTGAAAACATTTTTTCCCTCCTATTAAGTCATCTGAAGTTTATGTCTAGAAGGGATGAAAAAACATTAACAATATGATACATCTAACATAAAACAACACATACCAGGTAGCATCAATGGATTCTCCCTTAAGTAATTATTCCTTTAAACCTAAATTCCTTATTAACAACAATACACAATGTCCTAGCAATCTCTTCGTCACAATAAGAGCATATAGCTTCAAATGCACTTTTACAGAAAAAAAAACCAACAAATTTTCCCGTAAGCAGTTTCCATTTCCATAGAAGGCGGTCGCTAAAGCCGATACACCCGATGGTATAAGTTTTGTTTTTTTTAAAAAAATATTCTCTATGTCTAACCGCATTTATATTAGAATATAGTGGGTGATGCTGCCAATTCAGTTAATGGAGGGGAAAAAATTATCAAGCAGTCCTTCATATGCTGGTACTAATTTTGATGTCCTCTGCTTTACGAGAACCTGTGTCAACCATATAAGATGGCAGCCCACATGCAGCTGTATTAATGCAGATGTTAAATTATTTTCTGTTGTGGTAGCATCACCTGCTACTCTTATTTACTGCTTGTGTAAGTTTTCATTTACTCCCTCTTGTTATAAATATAAATACATTATCAATATCATCCACCAAGTTCTTTGGGTTGGGAAGGCGAATACCAGCATGGCAATGACAGCTACCAAGTCAGGCTTTCCACCCAAACATTCAAGGACGAAAATCAAGAGCTCTGAAAGAGCTAAAGAGTTGGTAATCAGCCACAGTTTTCTTTTAACTCTTACACTGCTGGATATCATGAAATACGGTAACGTTGATGGCTGCTGAAGGGATTTCATCAAATTTACTGGGACTTGTACTGCATATCATCTCATATGGTCATGAGCAGGAGATTATAAGACACTTAACATTTCAACTCAGTATAATTGTAGCCATTTCCACCTAACCGAAGCACACTAAGACTGCTACTAAATGCTTTGGGCTGAATAAACAGCTGCCCTGATCAATCCAACTTCTACACAGCAATCAGAAGAATCTTCTGGTTAGATTTATCCGATTAAGTCGCTGTCCTGATTAAGCAGAGATCCAAGTTAAGAGGAATGATTTGTAGTTTTCCGATCTAAGAAAACATTCCCAGTTTCACAAATATTGCCTCTGAATGATGACGCAAGATCCTTTAGGAAAACGGAGTGGTAACAACTGACAGTAACACGATGAAAGAATGCAACCTGTATGAATGATAAGGGATCAGAAAAGCAAATGAACAGGATACCAGAACATTGAAGAATGGTGTTTTGGGGGTTGGATGGAGGGAAGAAAAACAGAATATGCATGAGAATTACTGAAGCAGATATTAATGTACAAGAAGGTATATGAAAACGAGGAACACTTAAAGCATGTTGTGCAGACTGCAGCTGACCATGATTGGATCCCATCACTATGTTATATGACCAACCTGGCTGTGTGTATACGAGCTGCAGCCTTTAGCATGCAGGTGGGCTTGGACACCATAATAAAAAGGTACAGATTATAGACAGTGGCTATGATCAAGATGCCATAAATACCGATGGTGTACCTATCATCATTCATATGACTAAATCTCAATATTTTCTATTATTCAAGATTTTCTACCCAGCTTTTTAATAGTTGGAAGATATGTAGCTCTTTAATTGGGGGGAGGGGTGAAATTTCAGTATGATTCTTAGGATCTGTGCCTGTAAAGCCTTGCAAATCATGCACCATTGATAATGTAATATTTAATCTGCCAAACATTTAAATTTACAGCTGTGACCTGCAAGTTTGTCCAGGTTGGTCATTCTTGTATTTAGTGACAGGATCACACAGAGGATGCTGGATATACTCACTTGATTTGGCCCAGGCCCCGGCCCCATCATGGGGTTGTGAGGCGGAGGGTGAGGGGATGGCTGCGAGGCAGGAGGCTGTGAATGTGAACCCAAGCCATCAATGACCCTAACGGTAACTGCCGGCTCCCTCCCCCAGGCCCACACTAATGCTTATTACTGAAAAGATCAATTATTCTGGGTTCACTCAGCAACACCAAGAATAACTGCCAACTTCAACCACGATAGTTCCGGTACTAAATCCACCCGTGCACAGCTCTTTGGCACATCCTTTCTTACACCCAAGACAAATGGTTCTGGATACCGCTTACAAACACTTTATCTGAAAACATGAAAATTAAGTTGGTCGGAAAAAAGCTTCCTTGTCCTTTCCCAAAGTGAACTGTGTTAAAACTTTAGATCTTCATTCCTTTAAAAATTTGAATAACCATGTTGAACAAAACATACATTAAAAAAATTCCTCTGGGTCCAGATAATTCAAAACCCCAACAGGCAGTTAAAACCGCATCAGAGGTTTTTTTAAAATGGAAAAAAAAATTCATGTTTATATTACAGATCTTGCAAGGGAGGTAATATAACACTGATTGCAAAAGGTCATCTTAAAATTGTTCCCCTTTAACTATGCTTAGACATTTGCACCATTTTTCTTCCTAGTTTCTCATCTCTTACACTATATCCTGCCCCATCCCACCCCAAACCAAACATCCTGGACATTATGTGTGCAATACTTAGTAAGCTAAATCCAAAGTATGCAAAGATAATAGTTTGCAGGATTACATGAGGGCTGCCTCAGCTGTTGGGGGTGGGGGGAGGAGGAGGAGGAGAGACTGACTCACAAATCTGTTAACAAATGTTGCCCCTTCCCATCAAGTCCTTAAGAGGGAACCTGAATGAATTTTAATATAGGCTTACCTCACAGACACTGCCATAAGTGAAATAATTTCATTTCAGTATTAATAATATCCACTCAAAACCAGAAGTTAAAAAACTCCAGAAGCTGCTCCCCACGAAAATAAATTTTCTTAAAAAAGGGCATAAAACCTGCTAACATACACCCAGCAAAAGGGAACTATTTATGAAAATGCATGGAGTTTTTAATGCATACGTGCAATACCCAACAGGTCTTAAAACTTGACATCTGATTATGCAATCAGATATCAATAACTCTGATAAACTGCTGTACAACTAAGTTCACAAGGTTTTGTTATGCACAGGACAGCACAGCAGAATGAGCATCCAGTCACACACCGATGCGGTCCCTCAAAAACATGAGGGACTATAGCATGCATAACCTAGCATGTGTAGGAGAGTATAGCGTGTTGTCCAGAATCAGACTTACAGGGAAGAAATTAGGAGGCATGGGCCCACCAGGCATGCCATCTTGTGGTGGCATCTGACCCAACGGACTTGGAGCAGCTGCATTCTGCAAAATAAGCCAAATCATGTCTTTTTTAAAAGTAACAGCCAAACAGGTTTCAAGATAAGAAGACTAAATTTTATCTTTGCATATGAAGTTGCAGCTATTTACCTGAACTGCAAACAGTATGCTGAGTTTTTGGTGTGCTAACCATATCTACCAATGAACAGTGATCAGAATATGTAACATCTCATTCATGAGCATATCAAATTTCTGCATTTAGAATCAATGTTATAAAACACTTCCTCATTTTTGTACATGTTTGAAAAAAAACCACCCATGCACGCTGATGCGACCACACACACACACACACACTCATACTGCATTAGTAAACAGCTCTTCCCATAAAATCCCTGGATGGGTTAGGAAGTGGTCTGCACCTGCTGGAGTCATACCTAAGACTTAAAAATTAGCAATCTAGTAGCTGCCCTGCCAAACACCTGGCAGGACAGCTACTAGGGAACAGTAGTCACTATTAAGACTGGTTGCCCCGTATCAGTATAAATATGACTGGGTGGGACTGAGGCCTGTGTTTTGACAGCAGTACCAGTGTGGCAGCACACTGATTCAAGCAAAACCGTCCTGATATGCACCTTGCATGTGACTTGACCTTAACCCAACCACCAGGATGGGTCAGCACATTTGGTACTGCCATGTCATTTAAGGAAAAAATGATCTGCAAAGCATTTTATAAATTTAAAGCAGGAATCTTCATGGTGACAGCATATACTGTAAGCATGCGTACTGTACACCAATGATCATTAAGAGAGAGGGGGGGGGGGCGGGGCTGATTGGGAGGTGACAGGAATATTTTATATTAATGCACAAATTTTTTATATCTATATTTTTCTAGCAGCTACTTCCTTTTTATTAGCTGCAGACTATAAATTGTGTACCCATTATGAAACTATTTCTACATAAATAATTAGGCAATAAAAGCATGCTCACAGGGTGAGGGGTGGGGTGGGTGGTTGGAATGAAAAACGGAAGAATACAATCCAAATCTGCAGTAGTATCTTAATTTTCTGTTTTCAATTTAAGCCACTGCAATCATGATTCCTCTATGCATTTATAACTCCTAAAATAAGTGCTCCTGATCCCACGTTCACGGAGAACATACAGCTATTTTGTTTCACCATCCCTGCTGAGGGCATGTGCTCATCAAGAAGTATGAAAATATCTAGCACTCGACATGAGATGGATCAAAGAGTATAATATTGGTGTTCAGTGAAAAAAAAGTGACCTAGATTATATGGTCTACACCAAAGGCAAGAAACAATATGATTGTATGCCAACAGCCATTTTAATCTACCATAAGGAAAAGCATGCAATGATATTCTCATCTAAGTATTCAAATAAACATGGCCATTCTTGTGTTCCAGTTTTTCAAATAAACTATCTTTTAATTTTTGATTACCATATAATGTTGGATCTGTATTCAAGTAAATTTTAGTCATCTTAAACACAATTTCCTTGCAAGTGCTTCTTCAAAGCACAGTAACAACAAAGCCGTCTAAAACTTGAAAAAAATGTCCACAAACCTGCTTAGAAACTACATATAGTTTGTGGCAACTATGTGATTATTACATAACTATCAGAAAAAATACAAAAGGGGGGGGGGGTGTTTGCTACTTAACATCCCATAGCAAACTAAGTGCACATTAGGACGGTGTTGTAAATGCGTTGAAGAAGTTTAGGTGCTGCCAAGATCATGACTGGGTGTCGCAACACGGCTTCAGTCCCACCCACATTATACTGACACAAGGCCAACCAAAGGATTGTTCCCTAAAGTGCCAGGCACGGCAGCTATTACATTTCCAATTTTCAAGTCATACCTCGGTATGACTTCGCCGGGTTGCGAACCACCGACCTCAGCCTCCGGACGCCTTAACTACTAGACCATCGAGGTGGTCCAAACTACGCGGTCCGAACACCAAAAGGGCATCAAATAGCCAAAGATTACGACATAAATCCAACAAAACATTACCAGTATCATTACCCGACATTATCAATGTAGCAGTTTTGAGAGCAATCTTTTATTCTGAAAGAAATTATACTATCATCAAAGTCTACTTATGCATATTTTTGGAGGTGAATGCCAACTGAAGTTTGAGTTCACTCGAATTTGTATGATCTGTAATGAATGAAAGCCAGTTCTAATGAGAATATTAACAACAGTATCTGGATAACTCAATTTTTTAAAAGATTTCGTTTTGCGCTTTGCTCCTCAGATGCAATACATTCGAGGACACAGCAAAACTTGTATAAACTGGGATCCTGACATAAATCTAGGTGGAAAAAATGACGAAGGAATAAGAGCTATGGAATCTAAAACACCCTGACCTTGTGGATCTCCCCAGTCAAGGAACACAGGCCATGGGCCTTCCTCGTGAGGCTCCCAAGGGATGGCCAGCCCCTCCCCTTAAACCCCCACCCACCCGAGTTGTCCGTGTAGGCTGGCCTGCGCCATACCGCAAATCTGATAGACACAACCCGGCACGATGCTCGGCGCATTGTTCACCTAAGTAAAAATCGCACTGTTAGGGACAAAAGACGGTTCTCACATATGTACTGAAAAGTCATCACCACCCACCCCTTTCTCTTTTGTATTAAACATGCAAGATCACGGTCTATAACGAAGCTATCCTCTCTTCCCCCCCCCCCCACAACGGGATGAAAAATTTCTAAACAAGCCACAAGTTATTCGTGTTTCATGTCATCTTTCAAATGTCCTATATTCGTCTAACACAAATGGCCATACATAAAACCAAGTAAAATACTAGAAATCCTCCCACCTAAAAAAAAGCTTCGTCTAATATTAAAATCATCCAAAACATATTTTCATGGCTGTGCCACGAGTTGCGACCGAGTCCATGGACACAGACCCAAATACAGCAGAGCTGTCTTTATTCAGAAAAGCATTTTGTGCGACTGGGCCACAAGCACGAAGCGCTCTTCTTCGTGTAATCTACTGTACAGCTAGCTGCAGACAGAGGTGAGGTTCCACAGGAGTGATGCTAGCAAAGGTGTCGGCAGCAGTGGACATACTAAATCTGTGACATCTAACTTTCTATAAAATCGATAATCAGGGTGTGACGCCACTGATGCAAAAATAAACCGCTGCGCAGACCCCAACTCATTAGCAGTTTTGTGGCTAGTGTGGTCTGTCTTGCAGATTTCAATCTTTTCGTCAGCATGCACATCAACTGCAAATGATATGTACAGCAAATGATGTACGAACCTTGCCAAAAATGTTATTCTAAACGTCTTCCAACATACGTTTACAATTATCTGCATGCAGGTTGGTAAATTCTTTTATTATTTCGTTGATGTGCATTTACATTTTAAATTATAATGCTTCATCTCTTTCATATATACCTGCAGTCATATTAAAAAGGGTGAAACAAGAACCCAACCCTAAATTCGGCACCACTCATACACCATATCATGTATACACACATACACACAATTCATAATTCTGTTCATAAAAAATACTCGACAACAGTCAAAACTGACCCCAACAACCTAGTTAAGGGACTTGCAGAGGTAAAGGTGGGGCTTCATACCTTGGCATAGCATTCATGTTTTCCCCATTGTTTCCTTCTTTTTTTCTTCTTCGGTTTTTGACTTTATTTTCCCTTGAAAGGTAACAGTTTGGGTTTCAAACAAGGGCTATGTGTTATTGGAGTAAATGCAATTTTGCTGACTTATTAAGAATGGGGCTGGGTAAACCATAATGTGGGTTGAGGACTAGGGAACAAGGTGGGTTTAGAATAAGGGGTTATTTTTGTGTGTGTAGGGGTGGATATTGGAACAGTTTGAGTAACATCTTTCAGTGAAAACTGTATACACAGGGTAAACACTAGTTACACTTTGATATACAATGGCACTACCTGCAATATACCACCAAATGGCGAGGAGAAAATATGCTATTCGATAAAATTAATAGAAAGCCCTTCAGTTAAATGTACTTGCCAGGCTGATCAATTACTTGGTGCACAATGTGCATTTAATGTTACCAAAATCAAATGTTGCTCTGTTTTAATGTTCATACAAAAATCTGGTATGTTCACAACTGTGCACACAAAATAAGAGTGGTCAATTACACTGAAGGCCTTACACGGAAGACAAACCTGTTGATAACTTCAAGATTTTGTGAACGACATCCTGTGGTCTCAGTTAAGAACTCCAGCTTTGGATTCACCTCTACCGCCGCAACAGATCATACTTTCCAATCTCTAAAAGTCCATGGGAAATGATAGGTACATTATACATACATATATAGACCTAGAACCCCCCCCCTCACTTTTTAGTTAAAAAGAAAACCAATAACAGTATTTTAAGCATAACACTCAACATCCTTATGAAAAATTTTGGACTAGTACTGCGTTATCCTTGCATGCCACATGAGTCACCGAGGGGAATGGCCTAGACGTGGACACCAAAGACTAAAGGTAAGAATACTGAATGCGGTGCCACATGGATGCGCAAATTCCAAACTTCTCCCCATTTCTCCTATTGACCATATATAATGATTATGACGTAATGTACCGACATGGTGCGCCTTTGTCTCGTGATCACGTAGCCTGGAATGCACTTGTTAGTGGGTAAAAAAAAGTCACGTCCTTTTTGCACTAATCGTTGCTATCACTAATGGCAAACTATTTTTGTACTAATTTGCAGTCCACCATTGCCAGTGCTAAATTTCCCCCTTGGCACAAGTACACCCAAACACGATGTGCCTAACTTTATATATAACGTGAATCAGAACTGGGCAGACCGCGTATACACCAGATGCGAGACGAGACACTGGGAGGGGGTGAAAATGAGGAAGGGGATTGCTAGCAAGTGTTCAAAAAAACTTAAAACTGAAATATACACGAGAAAGTTTCTCTTGCTTGCGAACAAATGGTCGCATACTCGCATTTTTCAACCCTTTCCCAGTGGCTCCTTATGGAGCCCCATCGACATTACCGCTGTGGAGCCTCCCAGACCTGGCAGCGCTGTGTAAAGCTGGCCTCAGTACAGACCAGACAAGAGGCAACTTAAAGACAATATCCCTCCCACCCACTAACTTTTTTTTCAAAACTTATGCAGCTGCTATACGAACACCAAAGCTCGACAAGCATGGACCGAGAAAAGTACGCGTTGCAAGTAGTACAGCTACAGACGGAACATGCGTTTTAAGTTCTGCAATCCACATATCTTTTACACAAAAAATAGTACAGGAACTGCTGAGCACCATCATTCCAAGCCACACTGAGGATGGGCAAAATGTGATGGAATTTCATGGAAAGTCAGCGTGTTATTCCTAAATACCAAACATGCAGCCGTTCTTAATGCTTACTGTGACCCTTCTACGGCCTCTGATGGCCCAATGCACCATGGAAGTGTTTTTCATGCATTATTAAAACTTGCATAAGAAAAGAACAAAGAAAAAATTCTTTAAAGGCAAGTTTGACCGAGTCCCAGTCACCGACCTGATAAAAGTTGTCAGACATTGCAAAGAGGTCTGCAAACTCCCTTTAAAACTTCGCGTTAGCATGCTTAGTGAAAGATCACACTTTATATGATTTTGTTTTCTACAGCCTCGCGTCACTATCATAATTAGTTCATTTCACACATGAAGTAAATGTTTTTGTGAACAAAGCGTTAGCAGTACATTCACACTCCCCAAAAGATTTTATACATCTCAATTGCGACCATAAAGAGAGAATGACGCACTGATAGCAACTGCGCGCAAATAGACCCACTCCTGTGGAGCCTCACCGCGTTAGCCACCTGCACTGCCTGGCCCAGCCTCAGTCAGCAAAGGCTATTGATTTCTGGGAGTAGCATGTGATCGCTGCCATCCACGCTCGCACAGCTAGGTAGAACCAGTAAACAAATCTTGCCAAAACCCACCCGAAAACAGTAAAAATTGTGTATCTTTCCGTAGTCAACGCGATACCAATCACCTGCGAGTAGTGAAGCATACCTGCTTGATGCTTTGCGGTCAGTGATCGGCAGTACGTCTCCGTAAAGTGGGCGTGGAAACCACGTGGTTACAAAAGCGCGTGTAGTACCGCTCTGCCCCTCGCACAGTTCGAACGTCGGCTCCCGACTTTTTTTCCCCCCAAGCTGGCTATAGCTCGAATGTGTACGGTAATCAATAAACGGTTGCCTCCGCATCCGTCAGCAGCAACGTCCTAGCCATGATTTGTTTTTTAAGCCCATCTCCCCTCCAGAAAGCATACGAACTTTTGTCTCCCTCAATAAGTGAATGAACACAGGCCTTTATATTCCCCCCCCCCCCCGCCCGCCTGCCGCAATGTTGAAACGGTAATAACCAAAAGCTAGCAATCACTTCGGCTAAACAAGAACTGCAAGTTACATTAGCCCTCTTGCCTTTTCTACACCGTGTAAAACTCACCTGTTTTCAGCTTTCATTTGTCTTACCTGCTACGTGCAAATTTTAACAGTTCGAATCATATTTCAGACTCGGTACTTAGCACATGTATTGGATCATCGACTACTAATTTTTTTGAGAACATAGTTTGGTTTTTGTTGCTTAAAGTCCAGTCGCAAACTAAGTGCTTAGCATGACGGTGTTCAGACAAGTTAACGTGCTCCCACAGCGGGGCCTGCTGTCGCAACGTAAGCTTCAGTTCCAGTCAGGTCATACCGACACCGGTCCTAGTACCGTTCCGTAGTGAAAGGCGTTTGGCAGGGCAGCTACTGAACTGCCAATTTTTAAGTCTCGGGTATAACTCGGCCGGGTCGCGAACCAGCTTCTTCCCACCTCGAATGCGACGCCTTCACCGTAAGGCCTGCCAGGCGGTCGAGTACATGGAACGAATGGATCCAGGACAAAAAGCCAAAGCATTTTCACGCTTTCAGCTCCTTGTCAATCTCCTGCCTGTTCCATAAGCACTTTTGTAAATCCAGTATCACCTGCTTCTCCCCCAAACCCCACACACAGGAAGTGCGATGATGACGCGTACTATACACTCTTGGATGTTAAACGACTAAAGGTATTTTAAATGTACTGAACACTTTACACCACTTCGACACTAAGCATTTCTGCGCATTTACGTACTTGGTTGCGCGTAAATATTTCCCTTCATGTTGTAAGATCGGTCGCAAGCCCCGCTCTCCCTGGGTACTTTATAGTTCATTTTTACGTATAAACAGACGATAAAAACGCCTATGAAACCCAGCCCTGGGTTGGATTGCATGAATGTTCGCATCTGCACTTACGGTCACAACAGTTCTCCCTATGTATTTTGCGTGCACCTTTTTCCAAGGAGATACGAACGCCTATGCAAACCAAACTTGAGCAGATCAAAGATGGCTTGCATGAGCGATCTTATCTCCTTTTCATACGTAAAGGAGTGCTTAAATACACAGGACGAATGACGCTTACGACTACCCTTATTACCGGAAGAGCAGCTACGAACGCTCATGCAACCCAAGCCTGGGCTGGCTTGCATGAGAGTTCTTATCTCCTGTTCATTCATAAAGGTGCACGTTAAACTTACAGGGCGAATAGGGGTTACGTCCGCTCTTAGAAGAGCTACGAACGGTCACGCAAGCCAGCCGTGGTTCGCAAACGCTTTGATAGGTAGTGTTGCAAATCGTCACCCATCTCACGGTCACTCATCTCTGCGGTAATTATATATAGTGTGTCTGCTGTGTAATATTTCTATTGACTTGAGAATTGCTGTTTTCCTGCTGTAATCTTCTGCACCAAATCCCTCCTGCTTACATTCCAAGAAGTTCATGACATAAATCCCAAAATTCTCTTTAAAGGATTTTTCAACTGCCATTTCACCTGTCATTTCAACACTTAAGCCTTAATTGGTGTCACTGGTAATTGGGAAGTTGGAGGGGGAAGGGCCTTCTGATAAAACACAAAAAATTATATTTTTTTGAAGTAATGATCATTTTCATAATGATACTAAGCTAAACCAAGTCTGATTAGAATGGGAAATGTGATCATGGAGACATTTCTCAGGATGTGGTGTCACATGAATTATACCATCAGCTTTAAGAGGACAAGTGCTTTCACCTGCAGATATTTTGCACTGCTGATGAAAGGCGTTTAAAGATATGTGGAGTTTATGAACCTGCTTCTTCTAGATACCTCCAAACGTGATTCCATTATATACAGTATTTGTCATACTCCATTCAGTTCACTGATCTCAGAAACAAGTTCCATAGTAACTAAAGTGACAATTTCCCTAGATTCCATCATATTTATAGGCTAGAACAAAATCATGTAGCTTTTCACCAAATTCTGAATCCACAAACTTTAATCAATATCCCATGGACTGTGTGAATAGACTTTCAGCCAAGCTACACTTTTGCAATTAGCATGTCTGCAAAACAATGCTCCAACTATTTAAAATAATCTTTTTCGTTCTCAGTCTCTAATTTTCACTTAAATATTACCAAATAACAACCTTCCAACAGGCTCATTAATACTAAAAATACCTGCATCTTCACAAAATATTCTTTCCATCTTAATTCATGCTATTTATGCTACATAGTCTCCATCAACTCATGTTTATTACATGTACTTGTAAATAGCAATGCTTTCCATTTTTGGAAATTTCTGTTCAACAATCAGTAGTGTTGAGTAAGATCTCTAGCTTTAGCTTGTACTGCTATATGCAAGAAATGTATCAAAAGCAACTTCGAAAAGATTTAATGAATTAAAAGTTATGAACAATCGGAAAAAAGCACGAAGATTTATGATATATGGATGACAAAAGTTTTGATGAGCAAAGCAGAAGATACTTTGAAAGAAACTGTTAATACTTACTGGTGCTATTCCATTCACACTGTACCCTGAATTTACAAAACCCTGAAAATAAGAAAAGCCAAGTCAATACTGCAAATAATGGAATATGCATCAAACTGGTCAACATTTAGGCTGGTTTTAGACGTTTTTCACCTTTTCTAAATTCCAGGCTACAGCTTCAGATTCTTCTCCCCCTCCCCCTTATCTTTAAGGCGCCAAGAAAATGTTATGATGTTCCTCATACCTTGTATTTACAGTTAGTTCCAGTGCTTGTGAACATCTGCACACACTGCACATGGATTCCTCTCCTCCCATAGCATGTTCACTCCTCAACCCAATCCTCCACAAAGAGAAAGATAGCAGAGAAAGAAAGAGCAAGAGAGCGCAGGTACGACAGCACATGTGACACAGCTAAGTCCCTGGAGTAACAAGAGGAAAGACCGATACTGAAAGCTGTCACTGCATACTTACATAATCATGAAAAGCTTTTGCTTCACTACTGTGATCACAGGTGTCTCTCCTCTCAGGTGCCGCACAATATAAATCCCAAAATACACTGCAAGAGACAGAGAAATGACAGGCTGTGGAGAATGTTGTAAAAGCAGAAATGTACGATTCCCCCCCCCCCCAATGTTAAGTATTTTTTCATGATTGCATTTACTATTAACTGATATCATGAATCTCTTGCCATGACACAAGGGAACCCTATATCCACCTGTGTAAGGGTAAACACATAAAATATGGTTCAAGCCCTTTGGACATGAGAGAAGTAGAGAAGTATGCATGCACACACACACACACAAAAAGTTATGCTTATCCTCAAAGACCCACAGTCCACTCACAAAGTCTATACCTTTCTCCCACTGCTTAATGGTTACAGAAAATGCACTTATGCAAAAAAAAAAAAAACCAATACCAAACAAACCCAAAACAAAAGGAAAGATGCG
>SMGT01008022.1:216038-227081 GCA_004794575.1 Lanistes nyassanus | reverse complement strand
CCCCCCCGGCTCGCTCCCTGCCGCACACAACCAGCGATGTGGCCGTGCCATGCGTCGTTGTTCAACTGCGCCGATCAGAGAGCTCCGTTTGGCAGACGCGAGGAGCGCGAGAAAATGACGTCAGAGCTAGGATCGAACGTGCTTATTATGACGTCACTATCGGGGTTCTCTCGCGTCTATGAAACTAACCTCAGGCCTTCTAGTGGCTTTACAAGTATTCCCCCCACCACAGCGGGAAGTCCCTCTCTTCCACTCTACACCCTCACTCGCCCTCCAAACCCTTGTCCGCTAGCGCAGTCTCGGGACCCAAAGGAAGGAAGCTAGGTCAGTGTGGAAGCTCTGGCGCCAGAGAATATGTAAACCTTGGTGTTCATTATTAAGTAAAAACTGTTCCTATATATGGAAAGGTGAAAACCCTAGTCATCGTCTCTGTTGCTCAGACACCCCAAGCATTTCTTTCCTCTTTCACATACTGATTGAGACAGATGTTCCAAACCAGACTCATGAAGACTTTCTGTAAGTGTAAAGCAATTTTGTTGGCTCCGTCTCTAATGCCAATAACATGAACACAGCCAAGACCTGCACAACCCACCACCACATTCAGCCAACAGCACAACACTCACCTCTTCATGTTCAAAATTTTTCAAAACTAGTAGCATCATCTTATGTTTCAGGAAAGGACACAAATGCAAAATAAGTAATTCTGCTGTAATATTTATGTCTCAAGATGTCGCCAGAAGATATCTTAAGACAACTCTTTTCAGAGATATATGATGTGTATATGTACGCCAATCACATTTATATGCCTTAGGCGTTATGTCAAAAGTTTATATTTATACTAGCATTTAAACTCTGTACTGCAAATAAGAATCACACAGGAATACTAAAGCTTTTGTTTATAAGATTTTTCCGGCAAAGGGAAGTGGTCGTAATTCTGTGACATCACTGCCAGCACTTTGAAATCACATAAGCTGAAATGCCATGCTGAACATTGTCGTTTCCAGTTACTGATGTCTGCTGAATTCCTCAGTCAACCATTTTTGTGGCTAGGCACTTCACCATGCTCAATGCTAGTGCATCCCATCTAACTGACCATCACCTTCACAACTGCCAATGTGCCAGAACTGCTGCCATTATCAGACTGAATGACCACTTGATGGGTCATGTCCAACAACACCCGAGTGTTCAGAAATTGGCATGTACTCTCCCCTCCCCTCACCCCCGAGTGTTGACAAACAGCCAATATGGCATGTACTATTCCCTCAAACATGGGTTGTACTACCCCCTCAAACATGGATTGTACTTACATCCCCACCCCACCCCAGCATGACTTGTACTACCCCTTCAACTATGGATTTACTAACACCTTTATTGTGGTTTGAGCTAACACTTCCAGCATGGATTATATCACCTCCACTATTGCTTAAACAACATATTTACTAGATGAATGCCGTCAAACTCTTCCCAACTCAAGAACAAAATACATCATGTGGACTCACAAGTGTGACCTTCATGACACAAAAAAAGAGCACTGTAAGTTACCTACTCTGTTTGTCAAAGACTCGTAACATCCATGAAAAATGTTCATCTATTCCTGTTTAATCTAACCCCACATGCTGTTTTCTTCCCTCCTGGATATAAGCCAATTCATGGAACACTATCACTGGGTCAGAGATGCCTGACTGATGGGCTGTTGGATATAAAGCTGCATAAGACTTGCCTTGAGTACACTATGACTAATGCTAAACACAACAGTGAACAATTTACGACAATACTAAGACCGATCTTTTTAATGGTGGCACAAAGAGGTCTGTTTCTGTTGAGGAATTTCTGTTAATGATTTCACGATCAAACAAATCTAAATTCCCCTGTATGTTCTCCCACCCACCCCCACACTCTGATGTCCTCCTGAACTCTTTTTGTTAACACTAAGTAACACCAGCTAGGAAGCACTTCTTGTTTTTACAGATTCTGCAAAAGACACTCTTCTTCAGAGATTCATTTTCACACCCTCTTTAGCATCTTGAAAATTTCAGCACATGAAGCTAAAACCAAGCACTAGACCCAATGGGTATACTCCATGCATTTTTCCATTTAAAAATACCTGCAAATGACCTTATTTTGAAATATGCTGCCATGATTTATGTTTTGCCAATCTGATGTTACCATCAGCTTGCCAAACAGCTGGTCTGGATCACAGGGGGAAACTAGTGTCTAACAGCTAAGTATGGCAAGACAACATCTCAAGCCAGTTGTTGCCTGCTTTCCCGACAGCATTCTATTTGAAGTGGACATAGCACAGAAGCAGCCTTCACTGACAGGAAGGACATGGTTTTTACTTTATATCGTGGATTGCGGTCTAGACTGAATGGATGAAAAACCATTCAAAAAATCTGATTGACTGCTAAGTTTGCAATGGGATGAGACATGACTGCGTATTCTTTAATGTCAAGTAAGAAACAAAAGCTATGATTTGCATTGCGTAGGAAGGGTAAAGGTGATGGGGGTATGGAGAGGAGATACAGGAGGAAGCTGGAGACAACTAACGCCCTCGAAAGTGGTGGTGGTGGTTTAGAGGGACAGTGCTTCCACTGTGATTTTGCACTATGGGGATGGGGTTCTATTACTAAGCTACGCACTGAAAGAACCACCAGACAGCTGCAGTAAGATGGCCAGTACGGACAGGCAGTTTAATGTGCCCCCCGCTGAATGGAGTGTGCACCATGTTTAACTCCAGGAAATAATCCTTGGCCACACCAGGATTTGAACCAGCAACCTCCCACCTGCTACTCCGCAGCTCTACCAACTGAGCTATCCAGGCCCCCTCCCCCGAAAATCTCCAATCACTAGCCGGGTAAACGGGTGCCACATCCAGAGGAAGCATGTGTGCCAGACATGGGTTCTGAGCCCATGACCCTCTGGCCTCTGTATCGGTTACAAGCATGCATTATGTCTTTGCTGTGGACACCATGGGACAATAGGGCACAGAAACTGCAATGGTAAATGCTGTAAATAAACAAGAAATCTGTAACAAGAACTAAGTGCTTCTTACAGAAACAATCCACCCCAAGAAATGTTTTACGAATACTCAGTCTGCTGTTTGGATTCTTTTGGGATGCCCTTTCTCATTTAAAGAAGTGACTGTGATACTGATAAACACAAAGGGTGGAATAGGCAATTCACACAGATCTCTTTAAAATTAGGTCTGACTTAATGTTAAAAGTAACCGCAGAGGTAATGTCATTTCTGATTATTTTGCCATACCTCAAATACTCTTTGTAAACAGTGTCTCTCCATCGCATCTGAGTACACACCTCTTCCCCAGCCTCTAACCCAATAATACGCTATTATGCAGGTAGAAGATTATATACTCAATTCTATTACATTTAACAGGATTAACATTAGATATATGAGGTTAAACTAGTTATAGAAAATAAAGGAAGGACAGCATCATGCGATGCGATACAACAAATGAATGTTTAATTTTTATTCCACTTATATCATGCAAGAATGTTAATTCATGTGCTTCTCTGACAGCAGTTAGCAGCTCTGACCAAGTAAGAAAAGCCATCATAAGCTGGCAAAAAATCTGTTTCAGATGGTCTGAACATTTTCTTAAAAATGCTACAGCAAAACCTACCTATTAGGACTTTTCAAAATGCACCACAATGAGGTCTTAATTGAGAGGGGTCTTAATAGAAGTATATTTAATGTTACCCAGAAGGGTTAGGTAAAAAAAAGGTTTGATCTTATTTAAGAGGGAGTTGCAATACGGAAGGTTTTAATAGGCAGGTTTTACTGTATAATTGGCTGTTTAGATATGCTTGCTACTAAGGAATTTTTGTTTTAATTCAAAAATGTTAATTTCTGATTTTTCTGGACAGTGACATGGCAACACCGTTTTGCTTAATACTCACATCAACAAATAAAAGTTTAAATATGAGCCTTTAGATTTCAAAAGTAAACTTTTTCAATGCATAAGCTGAAGAATGCTTTGCTACAAACAAAAGGACGAGGGTGCTGCCAGCCACCAGGGAAGTTTTTTTTAAACACTTGCACAGCCCCCCCCCTCCCCGGACCTGTAATGGTTTAAAAATTAAAACTAGGCTTATCTGCAAAGAGAAATGTCTGTGGGCCATGGTCCTACACAAAGATGCACAAATCAAATGGGTCTTCTGATTGGACAGGCACAAGTGAAAACTTATGCAACCATTCTCTGGCTGCAGAGAAAGAGAGACGCCAAATCCACCTGATTCTGCATTTTGTCCCATATCAACACAGCCAGCACTATTATGCTTTATCTGTATTAGAGTGATTAGTAGGTAGGGACATTTCTGTACTCATCCCTTCACTCATCACTGCCTTCTGCAAGATACCCTCTTGAGGCTTCCAACATTTTGCCCCCCAAAGTAATTCCCCATAGGGATGTATTCCATGTGGTCTCCCATAACCTGGTCATTCAATGTGATGGGTAAAAAACCACATGCATTCAGAAAGGGAATTGTTACTTCAATTTAACAAAGACACAAGTCAACGTTAGTGCTGGAAACTGTAAAGTGTAAGTGTGAAATGAAACTGTAGAAAGGAAATGATTTAAGTCTTATGTAATCTCTTAAATAATTTCCTTTCTACAGTTTCATTTCACACTTACACTTTACAGTTTCCAGCACTAACATTTCCCTATCCCCTGAACATTATCTTCATGCTGACTTTTTACTGCCTTCCCACATCACCTTGACCTGGCGAGGGTGTACTGCTATCATGTTACAACCAGCCTTGTAATGCCCTGCAATGATTCTTTCTCAACATTACAGCATTACAATTTATACTTAATTTTACTCCACTTCTCTAGTCTCAAACACTGCTCATCCCACACAAACAGCAGCCTATTCAACTAAGAATATTTGAAATCTACCTTGATACACCCAATCGTCTACATAATGCAGTGTGGAAATATAGCATAACACAGATAATACACAAAACAACACAATTGAGACTACCATACTGCAACAAAATAGAATGCGTGATTTTGACTGCCAACTAACAATACCTTATCTTGTGCACAACATGCAAGATGACATGGGCGACAGTTTCAAATATTTGAAAGGAGGATTATGTGGTGAGAGCCAAGGGACTATGAAAAGTATGTCAACAATCCTTTAAAGTTAAATTGTGGAGAGATACAACATCCTTCTGGTGCAGTAATCTTAGTGTACAAGTTGAAGAACAGGAAAACAAGCAATAGAAAGGGAATCTATGTATGACATATTTCGTTTATCTTCTTTTTTCAATTTTATCACACACACACACCCCCCATCCCACTGCAAAGTTTTTCATGAGAAGTCTTTTGACCAAAAAAAATGTGTTGTTCAATTTTCACCCATAGACTGTGCATTATTATAATACAGTGTGCTAAGGTGAATTTCCAGCAAAAAAGCTCACAATCTTGCATTCAACATCAACTAAAAAAATTATACTTACCACCACCAAGAGTGAAGAAACCCAGGTGGCTCTCCTAATGTGATGTTTTTCTCCCATCTTATCTGCACATCAAACAGTAACAGATTTACATTGTGGCAGCAAAAAAAAATAATAATAAAGACAACTGATAGAACTTCTAGAAAATTTGACCTCTGTTAACACACAAGTGAAAACCAAAGAAATGCTGAATTTACAGATAACAGTTAAAAATATACAACAAGGTCATGAAAGATTGTGTACATATTAAACCTAGTTAAATCTCTGATTTCCCCGAGTCTGTCCTCTGGCTAAAGTTTAACTAAACACCAGTCTATACAAATTACTACTAATTTCTGCCTGATCACTCTACTGTCCAGTCACTCTGCCCCTTAATTTTTGGGTAAAGCTGCTTTTCTTCTACATGTGCTAAAATGGAAATATAGATCTGAAATCAAAATATAGTGTAACTGAAACTAGTGTGATAAATCAGTCTTAATTTATGTTGATGTTTACTGTCTTCCTCAGTTTCTACATCACGTAAATCTACCAGACAGATGCTTGCTAGAAAATTTCCAAAACCCACCCATACCCCTCCTTTCAAAAAAAAAAAAAAAAAAAGAGGGGGGGGGGGAATAGAACAACTTTTTACTTATCTCCTGTGAGGATGACCATGGTTAATTTATACAAATTATATTTATAAAACACCACAACAGACTTTCAAAAATACATCCACCTTAAATATAACAAATGCAGCTTGCTCCATTTGCCTACATGGGTTGTATGGAATTGATCAGCAATAAAGATGATGTAAATACAAACGTTTACTTAACATGCCTTAGGCATGAGACCATATTTTCAGCCTGATTTTGGGCAGCACATGAAAGGCAAATCCTAACTGAAACAATTTTAAGTTTAATACTACTGCAGTGAAATAGCACTTTACGAGTATATTTGCCAGACAGCCTGGCCAATTACATGAACTCTGCATATATTCCCTGACTTTTGATGCAAAGAGGAATCATTATCAACCTCCTCACTTCACGGTCAATCGTCTGCATGCTCTGAACCCCACAAAGCAGAAAAAAATATTTCTACTGCAAATCTTCTTGTACACTAAAAACAGATGTTACATGACGCAGGTTAATTATACACGTGTTGAAGTTTTGTGTACATACATCGAGTGATCGACGGCTTTTAAACTTGTTTTTTGGACGGCTTACGCTAAAAAATTAAACAATCCCTGCACCAAGCCCCAGTAAAGAACAATTCAGAATAAATTACCAATTTGGTATTTATTAAAACTAATCGGATAAACATGAAGAGTCCTAAAGCAGACGACAAACTAGCAACACGTGAGTAAACACTGGCAACCGGAACTTGACCAAAATACATGAAAATTCGAACGAACTAAATGAAATACATCTTACCTCTGAGAGAAATGTCTGTGCTGACTTCTGTGCTCCGACATGTAATAAATACTCGTACACATATAAAGCTAACCTGCAATTAGAGCCAAACAAATACGGTCAACTCCACATGTTTATGTTCCACTATCAAATGGTGGCAGCCATAGTGTGAAGATCATGATCAAAACAATGTTCACGTAAATGGCTAAAAATGCAAAATACTACAACCAAATGGTGGGGATAATTAAAGCTTTCGATACATGGAAAATCCATAAATTAAGAGTTAAACTTAATCTTTTACTTTGAGGACAGTATCAAGATAAAAGCTGTAAACTGAGTGATCCCCATGGGTGTGCTTAATAACTGGAACAGCCATTACATCGCTTGTTTGAATGGGGCATCCCTTAGAAGCAGGTGGAAAAAGAACGCAGTACAGACAAAGAACTTGGTCGATATCGTGCACATATCTAAACTGTGCCAACGGATATGCAATAGAAATCATATATTTGCCTTGTAAAACGTTTGAGCACTTACTTTTCCCTTGCTTGAGCATCTGAGGGTACAGTAGATCCTTTCCCTTTGGCATACATGCTGAGAGCTGAACTGTCACGCACCTGTCAAGCCATCAAGGACGACACTGACCCCGTTGCCTTGCCAACATCAAGTAGACCTGTCAAATGGCAAGCCTCTATTGGTTAGTTAATTATAGCACAAGTGGGGTGCCTTGAAACCGCGCAGCCCACAACTTCATGAGTTCCGACGACAAAGAATCGTTGGCTCGTTGCCAGTTACTCAGTTTGATCAGATGCGAGTAAATTTTCGGACCGCAGCTTTGTTAGTAGTTATGCGTTGTTTCTGTTTAATGCGTTCTACAATTTTCAGTGCATTCCTTTTATATCAGATTTTGAATGACATACCTGTTACGTTAGTGGTAAGAAGTTTTACACTGAAACAAAAATTAAATTAGAACTTAAAAAAATTCTATTGTTGATTATATAAATCCGTCCCCCCTCCCATTAAAAAAAAAAACCCACCAAAAACTGCTATTAATGATTGCGATGAAGTTTATCAGAATAAAACCCCAGTATTGTTTACGTTTCGTATTTTTGTGCTGTTTTAACATCGCAACAATATGTGGATTTAAAATTAAATCACCATAAATCACATCGACGGAATGTCTTTATTTACCTGTCTTTCTAATTTTCTTTGTTAACAGCACAGACAATACTGTTATAAGAATGCTGGACACACGCACATACAGAAACACACAACTACACCACACTGCCTTCGAATAGTTGAGGCGGCGAAGAATTGACCTATATTCCTAAACCTCGCTCGATAGTTCACGGCATGCCGCGAAACCGCTCCCTCGACGACGAGTCTAAAGTTTAGGGACCCAAAAACGTTGCCTGAAGGAAGAAGTGTGAGCCACAAAACATAGCCACAGATACATAATCCAGATCGTATGTTTTAGCTTCTAAAATGTCGATGCTGATTTGCTTTGAAAAGTAGAGTTATAGAATGTAATTCAGATAGTGTACAGATTTCTCTAATTCATCATAGTAGACTTGGACGACTATTCTCGTGAATGTGTTTAAGCTGAACCTTCCACCTCCTACGTGGACTGTTCCGTGCGGTGAAAATGGCGGCAGGTTCGATTTCTGAGAAGGAATTTACAGAGCTTGCACTCCAACTGGCTGATGTATCTGCACAAATCAATGATACGTGGCGAGTTGTGCACAGTTCTGTAAGTGCTCAAAACTATATCTTATGATAGAAGTCAGGTAGGTTTAAAACCTGTTCTAACATTCTACAGCGACTGGAAAATCAAGAGGAATCCAAAGTTGCGTAAAAAAGACCACTCACTTCAGCTTGAAAGAACGCAATAAGAAAGGGTGGTGGCTGGAGTTTGGGGGATGGGGACGCAGATGGATGCAAACTAATTTTTTAAAACATACGATTCATAGCTAGTAACATGGGCTCTTCATATCTGTAGTAGAGAGTGACAATTTCAATTGGTGCTGTCCGTCACTCGTGTCTTTAGAGTACATTCACTTTGCGGAAGTACACTAGCAGTGTATGCAAGGTCAGGGGTCATGCACTGCGCAAATGTTAAAGTGTAAAGTAAGACTACATTAGATTTGTGCTATTTCACCAAACACTGGGTAGAAAATAGTCTGTACATATCACAGTCATATAGCACTGCCTTTATTATCTGTATACTGTGTGTATCCGACCTCATTCCCCCACTCCCAACTTGGTGGCTTCAGACAATTCGTCTTTTAAATTTTAGGGAAAAGGTATGGGGGTGGGGTGTTTAACTGGAGTAGGGCAGCCGTGAAGTGGACAAGTAGTTGTCTGGACAATTTGCAGAACTTGCAATAAGGAAAAAATGAGGATGGTTATCATTGAGGATTTGATGGAGAAAACCCTTTTATCAGCCTACAGTGATTGGGCAGTTAATGAATGGGTGCCTGAGCTAAATTGCATAAGCATTTGCATCTGCTGTCTGTTAATAGACTAAATCATCCTTTTTTTCCTATTATTTTGTACACAAAAGGTATATATTTATGACTGTCTGTGGAACTTGTGGTCAACAGACTGGGTGATCTATACAAACAAAGTACCAGCAGAATAAACCAAAGGTTTATACACACAGTGTAACCCAACACCAGTTAACTTTTGACACAAATCCACCGTCAAGTAATGGACACCTGCCTAATGTGGACAGTGACAGCATTCTTAGTCTCTGCTTGTCTGCAGCAGACAACACTCTCTTACATGTACCCTTTGAGTTCCTGCATTCAGTGCTCACAAATTTCTCAAGCAATCTTGCATGTGAAGAACAAGGCTTTATTTCCTGGGCAGGAAGCATTATTTGACTGGCACAAAGTTTAAAACATGGCTTGCAACATTGCGCCAGTAAAGCATGGGCACAACACACTAGAAGAAAAATTCACAAATGACAGCAGCAACTAAGAAAGTGATCATGTACAGTAATGGTCTCAAGAGTCCTTTGGAGTGGTTTGTGTGAATGGTTGTCCATGTGTGAATAAATGTTTCTCAGACTGTCCCTGTCAACAACAGACATCTGCGAATACTAGATATTGTTTGTCATTCAGGCAGAGAAGTTGTTGAAGGGGTGGGTGGTTAAGGGGAATAGCTTCAGTGAGTTCAGCTTTTTTACTGTCCTGTGTACAAAAGCTATATTCTGTCTTTTTAGACATCAGTATTGTGGGAGTGTTACATCTGTTTTGTGTCGAGATGGCTGCCACTGTAGCATTCTGATGTTGAAAAGGATATCACTTGTTTGAGTATTGAGAGACGTACTATATAGGTGTCTATTCACAGGTTCTGGTGTACCTGGCAAAGTGGTGTGTATGGAATCTACATTTCCCTTCTGCCACACTCGCATACATGTGCATGCACCCAGTCATAAATCATACACGGATCTTGCACATAAGTAGGACCTTGAAAAAGTAATTTAGAGAAACAGACTTTGTTTTCAGAGGCATGCTGCAGGCATTTACCTGGAAAAGAAGAGCATTGCTGTTGATACTGATGTACGCCAGATTTCCAAACCACAACATCCTGATTTAGAGAGTGATACATCTTCAGTAGAGGTGATTTTATCAAAGAGCACTAAAATAGCAATGTCTGTATTTTATATTAATAACTCAGTATTTGTATGTTTCAATAATAGTGCAGTTACTGCTACTTGTGTTAGTGGTACAGTATTTTATTATTGTTACTGTCACCAAGATTTGTGTGCACATTCGTTCATTTATTGACAGGAAACTGATGATCCAAGTTCGGTGACTCTGCCAGGGGAGAAAACTCATTCCTTTCTAATCTATGAGCATCATGTTGTGTACAGTCCAAGCTATGCTGTTCCAGTTCTTTACTTCAATGTTTACAAGCCAGGTGTGTGGGAATCATGTAATGAATGGAGCCTATTTTTTTTTAAAAAAAATGTAATAATGGAATGGTGGGATTTCTTTAAAATGAGTAGTGCAACTTGTCATTATATAATGGGGGGTGTCACTTATTCAAGCATGAGTTGTTGAAGGGGAGGGTGGTTGGGAAGGGGGGGATAGTATCAGAATAGTTCAGTTTTTTCCCCTTAGTACAAAAGTTGTAGTCTTAAGACATCATTATTGGTGCTGTGTGGGATGGG